>VMDR010000968.1:0-158825 GCA_007922815.1 Macrotus californicus
CACTCCTCTGGCTGTTCTCCGCGGGCCCCGCAGTGTGCAGGGTCCCACAAGCTCGTACACGCGGCTGGGAGGGGGGCTGGGACCCCCATTCCACCTGCTCTAAATGCAAAACCACGTTCACACGAGCAGCCCGGTTAGGATCTAGTTTAAAAGATGTCCAGTTTTGCATAAATAGTTGCACACAAAACTTTGCTTCCCTCTATTCTAGTCCAGGCTTTAAAAAGGAAGTGGTGGGTGGTGGTGGCCATTTCCTTACCTGGTTTTGGAGTTCTACTTTTATTTTTGGGAAGAACAGGGGAAAACCCATCTGTCAATGGCTGCCAGGTCCCTGCGCTGCCGGCCCTGCGAGGGGGCCACCCCGGGGTGAGTGGGGAACCCAACAGGGATCAGCAGCATGGGAGAGAAACCACAAAACAGAGCAAAACCCAATTTCAAAATGAACTCAGCCCAGGAGACTGGCTTTCTCAGCCTCAGGAAGTCACGTCCAGCCCTGAGCTGCACTTCTCTCTGCTCCCCTCCGTCCCCTCAGGGAGCAGGAAGGCACTGGAACGTCGTGAAACAAGTGCCCAGGCCACTCCGACAACTTCACCAAACCCATGAAATATTTATTTCACGCCGTCGGCTGCTTCCGTGCCCTGCATTTCATTTTTAAAATTGCCGCTTCAGCAGCCCGGCCTGCAGCTCCGTGAGGACGTATGCAGGGCAGACGGGGTGTCGTTCTAAATTGCCCCCAAACCCCATGTCACCAGCATCAGCAAAGACGCAACCCGACTCCGAGCAGAGCGCTCTGCAACCCCTCTGATCTGGACCATCGACAGGTCTCTGCGTCCCAACATACGAGCCGATTGGACCTCAGGTGACAATGTCTCCCAAAGGAAGACATGGACAGACCTATTCTGACCTTGACACCCATAAGAGAGTGACAGGGAAGAGGGACAGCTTGCAATTTTGGTCTGATGACTTCTCAGAACGTGAGCACTGAAATCTGCACATCACACCCCAGGACATTTAGGGGAGATGTTCCCACCCAGCCGGCAGGCGATCACCCCTGAGGGAGCGAGGGGAGGAGGGGACGGCCGTCCCTCGGGGACGTGGGTCGGCAGTGTACTAACTGCCCTGCTTCCCCAAGCTCTTCATTGCTGCCCGAATTGAACCCTTGCGTCTCCATTGCCACCGCCCCTGCCCGGATGGCCCTGGGTCACGGCGGTTTGAACAGATTCTGAAGGACAAAGACCGGCTTCATCGTGCCCAGCACACTGTGCAGCGCTCCGTGCGCCTTGCAGGGCTGACCTCCCGGATGAGAACACATGCAAGGGTATGGTCCCACACGGGGGACACCCCGGGGCTGCCGGCTCAGCTGTCCCCGCACCAGGACTCGCTCCTCTGGGTTTAGTGTTGCTTCGGTTCCAGGGACAAGCCAATGGCCAGAGAAGCAGAGAGCAGAGGTCAGGGGAAAATTAGTCAGCAAAGGACTCGCACAGCCGAGGTGAGGTGACAGAGTCACTCCCACGGTTCCTGGGAGTAGTTTGGGGCCAGGAGCAGGCACAGCGTGAAGGTCTCGGTGGCACACGCTGCCTTTCGTTCATTTCTGCATCTCCAGCGTCTGCAGTCACTGAATGGAGGAAGGAAGGGAGGGAGGGACTGGTGACAGGCGGCGAGGACCCTGGGGACGCTGGTTCCAGACGCACACCAGCCCCGTGCTCTCCGGAGCAGAGGCGCGAGGTGGAGGTGGGGCTCACGAGCACTTTCACAGGCGGGAGATGCCGAGTGTGCCCTCTGGCCGCCAGGGTAGCAGGGGCGCCCGCTTTCGGGTGGAGGCGGAGGGTGAGATAACACAGGGCAGCAGGACAGCGTGGCTCTTCCCTCCCTCGTCGCTGGTTATGCTTTAGCGAAACATTCACAATGGGCGGCCCCATGGACACACAAATTTTGATGTGTGCCCCCAGGGCACCACGCTGGCTCTGACCTCTCCCCAGGGACCTTCCGAGGGAAGCTGTCCAGAAAAACGCCTCTTCTTCCCGGAGCCCTGGCACACCCAGCCGGCACCCTCCTCTACGGGCGTCCCGGGTCCCCCTCCCCCCAACATCGGCAGTGGCATCGACTGGCTGGTCCCACACGGCGAATCAGGCCGTTCACGGAGGTCACAGGAGGTCACAGGGCTGGCGGCGTTGCCCTGCCTCTCGTTCCTCCGGGTGGTCTCTCATTTCTCAGGTGGTAACAGCGGGAGGAAGCACGGAGCCTTCCCAGGATGACCGTTCCAGGAGCATTCTGCCAAACACCATTATGGCTCTTGTTGCTTTCAAAGAATATTTATTTTCCAAAAGCAACACTGAAATTCAACATTTGAAATGTGGAGGGAACTGGAAAAGGCCTTTTCTCCTTTCATGAATAACGCTCCCGCCTCGGAGGAGGGCGCTTTCCAGCTGATTTGTTCAGTCGACATTCGGGAGGAATGCTGAGCCTCAGCCTGTGTCTCTGCCGAGCTCAGGAAGCAGGGTCACCTCTGCATCACCTGCACCTGGGCCCCTGGTGGCATCACCATGAGATAAGAGTCCCTCGGCGAGGACTTGTCCGCCATCACCCGGGCAGCGCCCCCGGGCCCCATCCCTCACTGCGGACAAAGGGACTCGCTCACCACGTGCTGATGAAGGTGGAATTCGTTCTCAACAACATGCAGGCAACGCCTCTGGAGGCAGGGAAGGGAGACACCTGCTCGTCTCTATTTGCAGGTCCTGGTCCTTGGAGAGAGAGTCATGCCCCACCTGTTCCCCTTTCTGACGGGAGGCGGGCCTTCCTCGACCTCGCCAGCAGGCTCTGCCCCTGTGCTGTGAGCACCAGCCCTCCTCACGGGGTGGGGGGGCCGGAAACCGCTACGCCCACAAGCCCCTCACGCGCCGTGCACAGCAGCCACTTTCAATGACCCTCACGCTCAAACTCGCACGTTTGTGCCTGGGTCAGTGTGGACACGCTCCTTACCACCGCACCGAGGGGGGAGAGAGGGGGCAGGAAACCACCTGATCAAATGCCGAGAGAGGCACGCAGCCACAGTGGAGCTTCCGCGCTCTGTGAGGGACGACCAGACCGCCATCCCCTCACCGTCAGGCCCACCGGAAACCGACCGGGGCCAGATCCCCGTGGGACAGAGTCCTATGGGGATGGGCAGGGGTGGGGACTGTCCCCTCCTGCAGAACGTCACCTAAAGAGCCAGGATGGCTCGGCGCACACTGCAGGGAGCATGGATGGCTTCAGGGCTCGTCACCACTCGGCCCTGCAGAGTGAGCACTGCCTGGGGACTCGAGCACCCCTGGGGCTGGAAAACTCCCTCACATCCCGCTGGTCGGGGACGAGGCCCCGCGGGAGGTAAAGGTGGCCCACATTTTAGAGACTGCTGTCATGTGATCACTGCTGTCATGACTGCATCTGAAACACTGGCTCTTAGACAGACACAGAGCGAGGCCCCGCCCCTAAAGGGGACAAAGGCAGGCAGCTCTAGGCACAGAGGCAACTCTGGCAACTGCTGCAGGGATTCACGTGGTCATGAAGTCCCGGGGAAAAAGGACCCAAAGTAGCTCATGTCGTCCCTGTTTCATAGACGGGAACCTGGGTTGGAAGAGGCAAATTAACTGTGCGGGTAACCGTGGGTGAGGAGGGAGCCAGGCGCCGGTCCCGGCCATCCTGACCCTGAGCTACCACTCGGGAGGGGACCCCCCCCTTTCTTTCTATCTCATTCTCTTTTTCTTCCTTTCTTTAAAAAGATGCCTGTCAAGGATGCGCTTTCGAAGATGCATGGGCTCAAGTTCAATAACGTGCTCACCACAGGGATAAAGCAAACGTCCAGGGGGCCATTAGACGAGGGACATGTGCGTGAAGCTCTCAGGGGTACAGTTCCCGCTTTGCATGGCTCTGTGGGGACGGAACCCTGGCCGTGCAAAGCGAGGCCTCAGCACTGGGTGCGTGCGGGCCCTGCCACGGGGCGAGGACTGCTATGAGTTTCATTTCCTCGGCCGCAGGACCGCGCGTCTGCATGTTCAGGGGCATCCCCACCATCTTCCTGTCACCAGACGTCCGAGTGCCCTGCCTTGAGATGGGGGACCCGCCACAGTGGAACGAGACGCACGCAGCAGGAACTGAAGATGGACGCACCTTCCCGTAAGACCCTTGTCCTAGAACCTTCAGCAGCTCAAACTGGGAAGGGTCGGCCTTTTCAAACCCCTCCTTCACATGGTGGCTGATGTCGATCTCCTTGACAATGCCTTCTTCCTGCAAGACAGAGTGACACTCAGTGAACATACAGATCTACGGCATCCTCGGAACGCGTCACGATTTGTCCTACACTGAGGTTACGACTTTGATCAGCTTAGGTTTGTGCCAGCGATGCCATCTGCCGGCCGGGAGCCTCCGCTTGGCCCCGTGGGTTTCTGTCCCGGGGTCTCGCCAGCACCACAAGGAGGCAGAAAGGGACCCTCTGTGTGATGTGCCCTGCTTCCGGACACTTTGGGCATCAGTTTGGACAGGGGCGGACCTGGAAACTGAGGAGCAAGGGGACCCTGACAATTTGTTCTACTGTGGGCACTGCCGCTCAGAAGGCCATCGTGGGTACAGCGTGCGGACGCAGCCTGTGACACGTGGGCCCGTTTCCCCTCAGTCACACTGTCCCTGATGCTCCCGCCACAGCAACTACAAAGGACGCTTCACTGCCGTCCCAGAGAGCATGTGTCAGGCAGGCCGGGATCAGCCGCCCAGAGGCAAGCTCTCTCAGCAGGAGCGTGCAAAGGCTGACAGAAGGCACTGGCATCTCTTCCTGCCCCGCACGGGCATCGCTTCCCTTGTAAAGGGGTGGCTCCGACCAGTGACTGAACCAGTGACCCTGCCCCGACCAGTGACCAAAGTCAGAACGCTGCACAGACGGACAGTGTCTGCCTGACGCCACAGCTGGATGGCTCCTCGCGTCTGTGCATCTCTGACACTTCCCTTCAGCCCCCGCGGCCACCTGCCCTTTTGTCCCCGCTGCAGGCTGGCACCGGGTGCCATCAGAATGTGCCGGCAGAAAAGCTCTGAAGTGTCTACAAACAGTTACCCGCAGTTGCGTGCGTGTTGCGTTCTGGGCACTGGGGACTTTTCGTGCATGATTCCTTTTATTCCTTAAACACCCACAAAGTGATGTTTCACAGACGAAGGTCACACAGCCAGGAGTCAGGGACGGGCCTCCGAGCGTGGGCGGGGCCTCCCTGTACTTCCGTCTAGGAGTCAGTATTTCACATGCGACCGTGACAGCAGTGACTTACAGGACAGCGGTCTCTAAAATGTGGGCGACCCCCAGCTTCCCAAACTGAGAAGTGTTCTAATTGTACCTCCACGTGACCGTGTCGTGGCATCTGCTCGGCGTGGCAGGTGCCTCAGCAGCTCCCTTTGCTTTTTTAAAATTCCGATAATCAGAGCGAACACTCTGAGGCCCTCATCTTCCAGGACCACTTAGCATTCTTGTAAGACAACGGTTTTCTCTTGTGAGAACAATGAACATGGCTCCTGTGGGTTCTGTCAGGGAGTCCAGGAGGCGGGATGAGCACAGGAGACAGTTGCTGTGGGCGTCCTATTCAGGTCAAAGTTGGGGCAGAGGTCACAGTGGAGGACCCTCTGCTCCTGCCGGTGGCCTTCTGGGACCACAGGACCCCTTTAGCTGCAGGAGACTGGGCAGTGTTTGGAGGGAAATCTCTCCATTTGTAACAGGGGGATGGTGGGGGGGCACCTTGGGGTGCACTGTGTCACCTTGTTTTCTGCAGGAGAACTGCCCCCAGCGTGGCTGCTGCAGACCAGACTGCCACTTAGAACACACGGCCGAAAGCTGCCGTTCAAAACACCCTCCAAGCCCCGCCAGACGCCCGCACACCCTCTCCCCTCCCATTGCCTCACCCGTTGAAGAAAGGGATGGAAGATTTGTCAGTCGAATCAGAACAAAGTACCCCTTGCCTGTTAGTACAGCACCCCTCCCAAAGCGCCCGCCCGGGGCCGCCCTCCACCCCCAGCCCTGCACAGAGTCTCCCCCTGGCCCCCTCCTCCTGAAACAGCTGCGACCAGGAGCTGTGGCAACCCAACACCCACGTGACGAAAAAGGCAGTAAGTCGCCCGGTCACACCTCCCTGTGGCTTTGCTCTGGCCACGTGAGCACGCTCACAGTCACTGTGCTCAGTGAGTCGCCGTGGGAGAGGGAGTGTGGTGTCAGCAAATGGCCAGGGAGGCAGGTGGCCTGGGGCGCAGGCTCTCCCCCTGCCGGGCTCTTCCCCGGGCACGTTCCACAGCACATGTGTGTTCCCCGAAGATTTCCATGTCATTTGTGTCCTTCGGCTGCTCTTTCTGGAGGTCTGGAGACCCAGAACTAGGGCACTCAGATCACTCGACCTGCTGGACACCAGAGGGCACCGCCCACCTCTGTGAACCCGTCATCAGACAGGTCTGTCCAGCTCTAGCGGGTGTGTTCCTACAGTGGGAGCCTGCTGAGCCCAGCACCCAGCACCCAGCGCTTCTCCCTAGAGCCTCAGGTCACCCTGCGCCGCTGTGCCTAGGGATGCCTCTCTAAAAACATGGGGGTCAGCACCCCCACGCCTCTACCCATCCCCCAGCCCCACGACAGAATTTCACCGTCTTGAACATTTCAGATCAGTGGCTTAGAAACGAGTCTCTCAACATTTCAAGTTCTATGTAGATTCTCGCAGTCAGTATTTAGAGCAAACGCACCCAAAGCACACCCTGAATTTCATCTCCAAAAACAGCATCATCCAGGGTTTTTCCTGGATAACAGTGCAATGTGGTTGATTTCTCATTTATTTTACATGTATTTTTAAAGATTTTATTTATTTATTTTTGGAGAGAGGGGAAGGGAGGGAGAAACAGAGGGAGAGAATCATCGACTGGTGGCCTCCTGCACCCGGCCCACCAGGGACCAGCCCACAACCCAGGCACGTGCCCTGACCGGGAATCGAACCAGCGACCTTTCACTTTACGGGACGAAGCTCAACCAGATGGGCCATGCCGGTCAGGGCTCATTTTCCACTCAGATCAATAAGGTCTTTAACAGCAAAGAATCTCAAGTATCCACAGAAAAAGCCCCCAGAGCGTCACAGCTGACACTTTGGAGCCCTGTGCTCACACTGACATTTAGACTCGAGCTCACCCAAGGAGGCTCTGCTCTTCTCTTCCCCAGAACTTGGAAAAAGAAGGAAAAAGCTCTGGAATGCGCGCTGACCACAGGGGCCTGTGTGCCTAGAAAGCTCCCGGAAGGAGGTGGGAGGGGCGCGCCCAGCACGCGGCGCTGCCTGCTCCTGACTGGCCGCCCTGTTCTCCGGACCACGCCACGACCGCGGCACGAAAGGGCAGCTGGAAATGAAATGCCACCGCGCCGCATTCTGAAAGGGACGGCTTCTCTGCTCCACAGGGTAGGTCATTCTATCTAGGACTCTGGGTTGTAAGGCCATTCCCCTAAGAAAACAAACTCCGCCCCTGAGGCCTCGACAGAGCGCTCAGCATCGGGTCTGAGCACAGCTCCCGTCATGGGGTTTCTTTTGAAATAACGAAAAATTTGGGGGGAGAGGCTGGCGCCAGGGTCGGGCTCGCTTCACAAGCAGGGATTTCAAAAATATTCTGCTGTGAGAGGCAAGAACTGGAGAGGCGAACTGCCCCGAAGGCGTGTACATGTGACAAAATAATTCGTGACGATGACGTTGTGCATGCTGGCCGCGTGTGTCTGAAGTTCTGACTGATCGCGGGGATTGCCGGCAGGTGTGACAGCAGCTGTGAGAGGCTGGTGAGTGGCCAGGAGGACGGACCTCAGCCAAGGGGAGTGAAGCACAGGTGTGCGCTCCTGTCTGCACCCGCGTCCCCTCGGGCCACACCTGTTGTGGGTCGTCTGCTCTCATGCCATGAAAAAGGAGACTATTTATGAGAAGTGCAAATTAAAAGTTGGGAAATATTAATGATAAATACATAGAAAATAAAAATCGAACGCATCAGATTTAGCTCTGAAAAAGGGGGAGAGGTTATCCTAGAAATCACTGACTCCTGAGTAGGATGTCACTTTCAGGTAAGATTATGGGAACTTGAAGGGGCCCGGGCACAGGCGTGCCCCCTGAGGTCTCCTCCTACACAAGTGGGTGAGCAGCCCACCTGGGGCCAGCGGGGACCCGTCACCTGTGCCCTGTGAGGGCGCGAGCTCACCAACCCCAAGCTCTCCAGCTTTGTCACCTGCGCTTCAGGACAGAGTCGGCTCTACTGTCTTCTTCCTGGCTCCTCGCTCTGACATAGGCCTTGGCCCATCAGCATTTCCTGCTGACTTCCCAGCTCACTCATGCATTGAAATATTCTGAAAAGGCTGTTTTGTCTGGTACTTCTGATGGGCTTGCGCAAGAAGTCTCGCCACACCTAATCCATGGCATTGCTGGAAATGGAAGCTCAGGAATCCTGTCCACGTGGACAGAAGGACTCTGAGTAGCCTTTGCGGCCCCCGCAGGGGGAAGACCCCCCCCCCCGCCCCAGATCCTCTCCTGGGAGGAAACATCCTGTCACCCCCGGCACCATCTCCATGTGACTCTGGACTGCTTGCAGGGGCGGCTCTTTGTTATCAGTGACGCGGTGCCACCAAAGGACGGGTACTGCGCACCGCCAGGTGCAGAGTGAGTGCCGTTTCGCCCACGTGACCAACGTAAGGGAAGAATCACTAGACACCAGAACCACAGACTCCAGGAACTAGAGGAGCCACCTCCCTGCAGACTGGCTGGTGGGTCCTTCCAGGGAACCCAGGCACTAAGCCACGGGCATGTCTGCTGTCCTGACCCAGTACCAGGCTCAGCAGCACACTGACCCGTCCTCAGGAAGGCACACAGAAGCCGTGGCCGTGACTTCCAGTGTCTGCTCTGCTCGTTAAATTGCCCTGGATGCATCCTGAGGAACGTGTCTGCTGCCAGAGCAGTGAGGGCTGCAGGAAACACGGCCTGCCACACCCCAGCAGACATCAATGTGTCACAGCAGACTGAGCACGAGGGGTTTCCCTCAGACTGCAGTGTCTCACAAGAGCAAGCCTCCTTCATGCAGCAGATGGTGACCGAGAACTGGGGGAACGTGAGCCAGGCTGGGGCGGGCCCGGGAGAGTCAGTGCGTGCCACGTGCTGGAGGGCCATCAAGGTAAACCAGAACGACGCGAAAACACTAGGGGGCCTGTTAACACCCCTCCTGGAAGCAGGCGCTTACATTGGACTGACTGTGGGTCACATCCACTGTGGCACATTGACGTCCTTTCTAAGTCTGGCCACCTGGTCCCCACCTCGAGCCACATGGTAGTCACTTTCCACATGCCCCGGGTATGAGTGATTGACAAGGGGACTGTAACCAGAGGATTCACACCTGGGACTCAGAACCAGAAGGAAGGATAGGCAGTTAAGTCAGAGTGACAGAAACAGATGTGCAAACCCTGCAGGGGAAATAAGAAGGTGACTAATTTTGGCCCGTCCCCCAGGGCGCCAGTTTAACACGAGAATGCAGGCTGGGACAGATTAACTATGAAAATGTGCCTACGTGCTGACAGCACTGCGTTTCTAAGAAAATAATTTTTGACTCGGAAACTAGCGTAGCGCAGAGTGCACCCCCTCAGCATCGGCTGCCGTGGGTGAAGTGCAGGCAGTGCGCCAGCCTCGCTGCGCAGCCTGAACGGGGCCACTGCTCCGGGCCAGCCCGCGGCGGCACGGTGACGTGTGCAGTTTCGCTTTCAGGATGGTTGGGGATCATCAGACAGAGGGACAAACACGGAAGTGTGAGGATGCCGTCTCAGCGTCGTTCACAGTGCACGGCGCTAGGGGAAGGAACGCCGAGTGTTCCGTGGTGTTTGAATAAGGGCACACACAGCTGCCCGTTACCGACAGTGCTGTTCATTCAGGACAACATTTAATGACATGGGAACACCCGCGATGATGTTCAGGTGTCTTAGGGACACAAACGTCTACATTCAAATCACAGCACAACTACTACGCAGGCGCGCCCTTCGGGAAGGGTGAGGAGGACCCCAGTCACCCAGCGAGGCCTACATGGTGGGCTGGAGCAGGGCTGGCTTTCCTGGTCGCTCTTGCGTTCCGGTGCGTGTCGTCCGCACAGGAGCGGACACGTTCTGGTGAGGAGCGCGGTTCAAATCTCCAAGAGGCACACCCACAGTTTCTAACTTTGCACTAAGAACAAAAACACGCTGTAGAGCAACGACCATTTAAAAATTAGCGCGGAGGAGGACAATCCTGCCCCTCCCGAAGCGAGCACACGCCTGGCACCTGTCCCCTCGCCATCCCCCTGATGCAGAGGGGCTGGAGTTCCCAGAAACAACACAAGTGATGGGGACACACTCAGCTGCTCCTCAGCAGCCTGGGGCATACAGAGACGGCTTCCAGAACGCATGTGCAACGACCCCATTGGTGACACACACTGCCCCCTGCTTCCCCGAGTGGCCATCAGCCCTGCCTCTTGTGCCATGGGCAGTGTTCAATGCCAGGGACGCAGGGCCTGGAGACTGTCCCTCCCACCGTCGAGTGTCTGGGGAGCAGCAGTGCTCACAGGGGGCCCCTGCCCTCATGCAGGGTGGAGACCAGAGGGGCTACTACAGTCAGGTCTTGAGGTCCTACCTCTGCCCACCTGGAGAGGACGACAAGGAAGTCCACTCGGGGTCGGGGAGGGAGGCCATGGGGGAGTACAGGTCCCACTGCTTCCGTGGGAGACAGCGCTGCCCACAAGTGCCCACGGGCACCCACGAGGACCCAGGCATTGTCAGCAGCCCTGTAGGCAGGGTCCCTCCCTCTGGCAGGTGGTGACAGCTTCCTCAGCCACAGTCTCTGAGCTACACGAATGCAGAGACAAGGCCACCCTGCACGGTCCAGTGGCTTGCTGCCTTCACACGCAGATGCAGACGCACAGACACACAGGCATGCAGACATACGGACACACAGATACACACGCAGACACATGGATACATAGACACAGACACATGGACACACAGACATATGGACACAGACATACAGGCACATGGATACAGACACATGGATACACGGACACACAGAAACACGGATGCATGGACTCATGGACACATAGACACATGGATACATGGACACACAGGCACAGGCACACACATGGATACATGGACACAGACACACAGATGCACACAGACACACGGATGCAGACAGACGGACACACACAGACACACGGACGCAGACAGACCATCACTGCAGTCGCAGAGGAGAGGGCGGCCCGCTGCTGAGCAGCCTGCCGGGGCATTCATCCTCTGCTGCACCAGGACGCTGCACTGCATGTGGGCCCGCGTGCAAGGAGTTGGGCTGGCCTGAGCGACACCAGCTGGGGAAGGGGCCTGGCGCGTCTGCGCAGGGCCAGCCCCCGGGGCGTCCTGTGTGGCTGCCGGTTTGCAAGGCGAGCTCATCTCCCAGGTGCACGCAGTTCCACCCTCTCCATGGTCACTGCTGCTGAGGGCCCTGGTCTAACTCCTGCCTAAGGTTCCCCACGGTCACTGCCGTTGCCCATTCTCTCCGAGAGCCTGAGAAGGTGAAGCTGGGCAGTGAGGTAGTCTGGGATTTGGCCAATTTTGAAATAAAATTAAAGATAACCAAAAAGGTAATAAAGAGTTTAAGGGCAAAAGATGTTCAGGTCCAATAAAACCAAAATAAGATCCCACCTATCCAGTCCAAGGAAGAGGCACTCCGGCAGCCCCGCCTGTACCGCACAGGGAGTTTGAGCACAGACCCCCAGGCCTTTCTGGTTCTGTCCTCTTCTGGGGACATTTTCTGTTGCTTTAGAGAGAGAGGAAGGGAGAGAGAGAGAAGCAACGATGTGAGAGAAAGACCGATCAGATGCTCCTGCATCTGCCTGGACCGGGGTCCGAGCCTGCAACCTTCTGGTGGCGGGACGACGCTGTACCAACAGCACGGCCGGCCAGCCCTACTGTCCTGACCGTGGCTGGCTGCAAGAGCCTTAAATGGGACACATCAATGTGGGAGCAAAACTGAACGGGGACCATACACACAATCACAGGAAGCCCATGTTAACTCCTCGGGAGGCTTGAAAAGCAGGACCTTCTGATGCAGTGAAATATCTGCATAATAGACTGTATAAAAATAAAGCTTTTATTGCCTTAAAATATAACAGTCTTATTAAGATGCTGAGAACAACCAGGGAAAGCTCCATGGGAACCGTAGTTTTTCCACAGACAGGAATTATTTTATACTAACAAATCGAGATGGAGCACATACTTTAAAAAGCCCCGTGTGGACCCGCTGCTTGCACACCAACCCTCACTGCCTCCCCAACAACACCGGGTCGCCGCGGCAACCCCGCACCGGGTGGCGCTGGGCTCTGAGAGGTGGCTTCTGCTTCTAGGAGCAGAACCAACTCTTCAGGGCACAGCTGGGGGAAGGGTTTAAAAAGTTACAAATGAGGAAGTTACACTTTGAAGATCTGCTGTGGCTTATGTCTTCTTTTGTCTTGGCATTAAAAGGTCGGAAGCACGCCCAGGGTGTGTTTGGCGTGGCCTCGATGGCAGCGGGGGCTCAGCAGGGTCCCAGGGACTGTCCTCCGCGGTGGCTTTGCCCGGAGTCCCTGCTGTCAGCAAGGGTAGGCCCCTTAGACAGGCACAGCAGCGTGACAAGTGAGAGATGTGACTGATGACATTCTGCGTTTAAAGCCCAAACCTGACCGCCCCGGCCAGTGTTGGCTGGAGCGTCAACCCACAGCCAGAGGCTTGTGCGTTTGATTCCCTGTGCACGTACAGGAAGCAACCAACTGATGTTCCTCTCTGACATCGATTTTCTCTCTCACTTCCTTTCTCTCAAAAAGCAATGAAAGAAATGTTCTCAAGTGAGGAAAAAAGATCCAAACTTGGCTCAAGTGCCTTCAGAGAGACACAAACCCTCTGCACGTCACCTTCAGCATTTCCTGGGAAAGCGCAGGCAGCAGCAAATCTTCACCCCGATGTACAACATAGACTACACAAGGTCGCGGACCGTGAGGAACGGGAAGATGCCGGGTCAGACGGCCAGCTCAGGGCCCTGGACTTGGCCATCTCCGCGGAAGGGTTTGTTTATGCAGCTCAGTAAACTGTAGATAGTTGTGTTCTGTTTTCTGAGTCAGTCCTTTTTTTTGAGTAAAATTATTATAAAGTCCAGGTCCCAACGAGCCATGCACACAACCACTACATTCTGTACAGAAGGGGAAGCCAAGTCCGGCAGAGAAGGCCGGCTATTTACTTCCCTGCGGTGTGCCGGCCTTCTGGGAGGAGGAGGCAGAGAGATGGGTGTGAGGGCAGTACTGTGCCAAGGGCTTGCTGGTAGCAATTCTATTGTGGACACTAACAATTCATTATCATTGCGCTGCTAGCAATACGGCCTGAAGACTGTGTTTCAAGAAAATCTGGACATACTGCTACATAGAGAGAACCCTGAAGATTCCACCAAAGAAGTATTAGAACTGATAAATAAATTCAGTAAAGTAGCAGGGCACAAAATTAATATTCAGAAATTGGTTGCATTTTTTATACGCCAATAACAAACAATAAGGAAGAGAAATTAAGAAAACATTCCCATTTATAGTTGCATCAGAAAATTAAAATACCCAGGAATAAATTTAACCAAGGAGGGGAAAGAGCCATACTTGGAAAATTATAAGACCCTGAAGAAAGAAACTGAAGAAGGTATAGTTAAAGGGATACATATGCTGCGCTTACGGATTAGGAGGAATTAACACTGTTACAAGGTCCATGTGACCCAAAGCAATCTATAGATTTGACGCAGTCCCTTATCAAGGTAGCAATGACGTATTTCACAGATCCAGAACAAATAATTCCAAAATTTATACGGAACCACAAAAGACCCCAAATAGCCACAGCGATCCTGAGAGAGGACGGAGTTGAAGGAGTCACACTGCTGGTGACAAACTGCACTGCAAGGCCACAGTAGTCTGATGACCGGGGACTGGCATGGACACAGACAGGGGTCAGTGGGACAGAACAGGGAGCCCAGAACTAAACCCACACCTGTTTGGTCAATCAGTCCGTGACAAAGGAGGCAGAGTACGCAGTGGGGTGGGGACAGTCTGTTCAATAAGGGCTGTGGTTAAAACTAGACAGACACAGGCAAAAAACAAAAAAGAAAAGGAAATTATACCACCTTCTTCACCACAGACAAGAATGAACTCAGAATGGATCCAAGACTGAAACGTAAGGTCCGTACCATCAAATTCCTAGAAGATGAGTACAGAGTACATGTTTTTAAGCAATGTTTTTGTTATTAAGAGCCTGAGTTTTGTTTGTTTGGGTATGGATAAATAAACCACTTGGCCAGTAACTTTAAAAGTTTAAAAAATTCCTAGAAGAAAACACAGGCAGTGGATTCTCAGAAACTGCTCTCAGTGACATTTTTTTTTCCGATACGTCTTCTCAGGCGAGGGAAGGAAAAGCGAAACAAACGGGCCACCTCAAACTCAGGCCTCTGTGCAGTGAAGGGAACGGCCAACAAAGCGCAGAGACACTGACAGGGAGAAGCCACTTGCCCACGAGACACCCAGTGGGGTCTAGAGTCCAATATTCAGAAAGAACTCATATGACTTAATACCCCAAACCCCGAACAGTCCAATGTAAAAATGGGCAGAGACACTTCTCCAAAGACGCAGAGGGTCGACAGACATGCAAAGATGCTCAGTGTCCCCAACCACCAGAGAGATGCAAACGAAGGCCCACTCTACTTTTGACATTACTCACTTTTCTCACTACAAACTTTTCGGCCGGGAACGTGCCAGCACCATGGACAGGGCACCCGAGCCTTCCAGGGGCTCCCAGCCCACTGCTGTGCTCCAGCCTCTCCAACCACAGCCCTCTTCATCCGGCTGGGGCCCCACACCCTCCTGGACTCTTAGCTCCACCTCAACCTTGGGACACCCCCTCTCCCAGTTTGATCCGCCCAGGTGGGGTTCAGGGTTCCCCACAAACCCAGGAAGGAGCACCAGCAGAAGTCAGGCCACAGGTAGGAGGCTGGTATGCTGTGAACATTTCCTCTGCATCACCTTTCAGTCCGCATCACGTACACCTGAGACACACACCCGCTCAGATCTGAAGAGACCTGAGGAACTGTCACCTGAACCTCGGCTGAGTGGGTGTGGCCAGAGCAAGAGGCCCGGTGAGCAGCACGCGAGGGAGGCAGATCACTGCCCGTCTAACTGCTGTACCGTCGAGGTTATACCGTCTTCATGGCTGACTGCTAGGGGGCCCACGCTTTTAGAAGTAAAGCCTTTAATTTGAACGGGGCATGTCTGGTAAAACCAAACTTCTAGGGAAAGTAAGAGCTTTTTTGAAAACGATTTTTACTTCTTTGTTTTTAAGAGAGGGGAGGGGAAGGGGGAAGAGAGGAAGAAGAACATGGATATAAGAGAGAAGCATGGATGGGTTGCCTCTTGCACACACCCCGACTAGGGATCTAACCTGCAACCCAGGCATGTGCCCTGACCGGGAATCAAACCGGCAACCTTTCACATTGTGGGTCAATGCCCACCCTACTGAGCCACACTGGTCAGGACGGGAAAGTGGAAGGCTTTTAAATCGTTGTGTCCTAACCCATTGCCTGGACCATTCACAGCAGCTCAGCACCAGCGCCGTCAGGAAGTGCACTTCACGAGTTAAATGTGTGTGGATCTAAGAGTTACTGTTTATCACAAGCTTTATAGTATGACGTTAAGTTTTATGAAATTCCTAGCATACCATAAACACATACAAAATTTAAGAAGCACTAATTTTCTTTATGGAAAAAAAACTGCCAAAATACTAGCAGTAATAAAATTTCTATTATTAAAAACGTTAGCTGTGATTCCCATCTTAATTGAGAAAGCAGAATATTTTGAAAGAACTTTTTAGAGGGTCTTATGTAAGGCCTGCCATCACACGCCCAGTTTATGAGGTAGGAAACAACCTCTTGAATACTAAAAGATATAAAACACAGCAGGGTAATAAAAAGCTGACTTTAGAACTTAAACATTTTTGTAGCTTGCTGTAGATAAGAATTTGGAGGTTTAGGAAAAAATACCTCACTGTATTTTTATCCTCTCTGCTACTTTGAAATTCATTCAACTTATTTTAATTGCTGACTTCTTTTATTCATAAAAATTCACTTGGGGAAAATAGAATTAAAGCATATAGACATTAAAGTTAGAAAAACAACAATACTTTTAAAAAAATTATTTTAAAGATTTTATTTATTTATTTTTAGAGAGGGGAAGAGAGGGAGAAAGAGAGGGAGAGAAACATCAGTGTGTGGTTACCTCTCGCAAGTACCCTACTGGGGACCTGGCCGGCAACGCAGGCCTGTGTCCTGACTGGGAATCGCACCAGCGACGCTTTGGTTCACAGGCTGGTGCTCAATCCACTGAGCCACACCAGCCAGGGTGTAAAACAACAGTACTTTCAACATCAGTTCTAATTAAGCAATTCGATAGGTTTTAATCTAAATTTGCATATCTTCCAAGGGATTACATTACACATAAATCAGTTCCTGGAAATTACCAAATTGCTCTTTGTGAGCTAAAAGCCCTGCAGCTGTGCAGATTTAGCAAGCACAAGGGCCTCGTGTGCCAGCCTGGTCCAGCATCAGCTACCAGGCTCCAGGCAGGACGACCCACTGTCACCTTTGATCTGTGAAAATGGCCCCGCCCACTCTGCCTCCCCTAGATCAGTGACTGGAAAGCTCATGAGATCCTTGCACAACTTCAAAGGGCCGAGGGGAAGCCAGCTGCGGGGAGAAGCTGGTTAGGAAGGGCTCACATGTCCTGCAGGCTTTCCAAAACTGCGGTGGGCACAGCATGAGACCAGCCCTCCAACTGCCCAGATGTGACGAAGAGAGACACCCCTGAGAAATGCTTGGTGTGACAGTATGTCCTAGCAAACTGAAGCTGAATGCATCAGGCTCCTTTAGGTGCCTTCTAAAAGCTTGGGAGACAGGAGAGGTGACAGAGCCACAAGCTCCCGGCTGCCCCTCGGTGAGGCTGTGGGTCTCTCTCCAGGCTCATTGCCATCCACCTGGGAGGCACCATTGCGAACGGAAGAACGAGGCTGTTCAAGAAGAAACGTGCCGATGTGCTGGTTCTCATATTTTTCTGCAGCACGTTACTTCCACAAATGTGCCACAGGTGCTATCTAACGGTGACATGGCCTAGAGCCAACCGTCAGCATATTTATTTGTAGTGAATTCATCCGCTCACCCAGTGCACAGAGACACTTTAATTAAATGCCACTAAAAATGTGCATCTTACAATCTGTTTTATGGCCATGAAATGCCATCAATAAATGAAAGCGCTGGGCTGCCTGTGAACACACGCTGCCCTCCTGTACGCAGCGAAGGGCAGCGTGGTACCCAGTTTGCCCGGTTCCTATGGGACGGGGTTGTACTTGTGGCTCTCCTCCGCCTTATTTCACAGTCGCTCCCAACGGGAGGTCCAAACGAGACTAGGGCAACGCCGCCCTGCCAAGTTTTCAGCGAGCGCGTTCTCTGAAGGGGTGTGGACCAGAAATCACCTCGACGGGACTCGCTTCCCCACGAGCAGACGCGTTTGGCGGAACCCGGGGTTTACATGCACAACAGTGACTAAGGGCTCGGCGGGACAGAGAGGGGACACACCGGAGTGTCTCAGAACCACGGAGGAGGCTGTTGTGTGTGCGAACGTGGGAGGCGGGAAGGTTCTGGGCCGCCCCGCCCTCCCCACGGCGCATGTGGGCCTGCGTCTCCAAGGTCATGGCACGGCGCTTTGGGTCCAGAAGACCTGATGACACATTTTTCTTTCCACCCGGGATGTCCCGCAGCAGATGACCCACGGAAACGGCAGGGGCGCCCCCACGCGTCCAGTGGCTGCGGCCTCCTCGTGATCCCTTTCTCCCTTGAAAAACGAGGATTGAATGCTGCTCACGTGTCGGTATTGATTAGCTACTGTTCTCCGTCGTGCCCACCTGTCAGCCTAAGCACAGAACCTAATTTAGAAATTTCTTTACAACCCTGTGCAATTGCTCGGGCTGATTTCATTTTTAGCGTTAAAGAGAAAAACTCAGACATGATATTCCAAGTTTTTAATAAGGCCTTCGAACTAGTCCATCGAGTTATCAAGGTTCAGTGTGAGGTTACGACAGGGTGCATCGGGTACCCGTGAGGTCAAATGCCCTCATTATCGGTGTGAGCATAAGCCCACCTTACGAGGCCCGCTCTGCGAGGGCCTCCCAGCCGGGACTACACTTCCCAGCCCTCACTGCGGCCAGGGTTCATCACGTGACTCGTCTTGGCCAATGGAAGGGGAGTGGGTGGCGTTTCCTTTTCGGTCTCTGCTTCTACAGGAAATTCAATGCCCTTCCAGGCCCTGGGAGGTGGGACTGTAAGAGGTAGGGGCCTGTTGCCTCAACTGACCATGCGGAAGAAAACCGGCCACTGCCAGGAACACTGAAATCTAACGACTGAGCCTTGAGCAAGAAACGAACTTTTCTCTTATCAGCTCACTGCAGTACCTTCTGTGGCATTGCACCAAAACGCCAACCACGTCCGGAGCTCCTGGGTCACCCCACAGACCGGAGCAGGGCTGGGTCGGCCTGACGTCCACGCCCACAGACTGCGTGGGGCAGCGCCAGATAAGTGGAGGAGAAGCAAACACAGCTGGGGACTCGGGCCTGCTTCTGCAAGGGCACCGCGTTGTCAACACCAATGCTAATGACATCACTCTAATGGTGTGACATCACTGAGCGCCCCAGTCTTTCCTGATGACTCCTGTCCCCTCCTCCGTAGAATGGGCCAATGGGGCAACCCTACCTTAACGGTTATCGTGAGAAACAAATGAACTATCACATGTAAAAGTTATGTGATAAGTTCACCCCCTCCCAACTGGTCACCGCATGGACAAATACACCTGGCCAGTTCTCCCTCCCCACTGGTCACTGTGTGGACCTCGAGTGAACTGGGTAAACTCCCTGAACGTGAACTTCCTCGTCAGGGCCATACACGCGAGAATATCTATAGTAAGAGAGTTTTGAGGATCAGATAAAATTAAAGAAATAGGGAGAGCACCGTTTGCAAAGCTTGCCACATGTTGGATGTTCAAAAAGAAAAACATTGCACCCTCCCTGGCATGACTCTGGATTGAGTGCTGGCCTGCAAACCAAAGGGTCTCTGGTTGGATTCCCAGTCAAGGCACATGCCTGGGTTGTGGGCCAGTTCCCGGTGAGGGGGCACACGAGTGGCAACCACACATTGTTGTTTCTCTCCCTCTCTTTCTCCTTCCCTTCCCTTCTCTCTAAAAATAAATAAATAAAATCTTAAAAAAAAAACCTACAGAATTTTATTTTTAAAAAAACATTGCTATTTCCAGGTACGGAAAGAGCAGGTCACCCATTTCCAGGGGGTGAACAGAGTCACCCAGGCACTAGTGCACCTGGGGTAATATCTCTCCTGGACTCTGGGTGACAGAGGACTGCCCCCTTGCCTAGTGGCACAGACGTGCCCCTGTCCACAGAGGACCCCGGGCTGTGGACCCCCAGCCCATGGCTGAGATGTTTTAGCTCCAAGGCAGCTCTGCATATCCCCGACTCCCCCAGGCCAGGCTGAGGGTCTGTGATGTGAGCAGTTTCCTGTCTGGAGACTTGGCTCTGTGTGTGACTTGTATTCCCACAGAAAAGCAGCAAAGGCTGATGGGATCCTGTGAGCTCGGTCCCCACAACTGCCGAGTTTGGTGCCGTGGACGGGGATGACCCCCGCCTGTGGTGTCTAGGGTGGCCCTGAACGTGCACACTGGGGATCCTGAGGCCCAGCGCCCTAGGGAGCTGGCCAGGGCCAGACTTGTTCCCCTCACTTTGCCTGCTGGAAACCATCCAGGGGACCAGGGGACGCAGTGCACCTGTGAGCAAGTCACCAGGAGAGGAGGTTGCTTTGTCAGGGCTTAGTCCTTGCAGGATGAGGAGGAGTGGGCGGGTAAGGGACTCTAGGAGGTGGGTGGCCAGGGCGTGGGCCCTTCACAGAACAGGAGGAAAAAGCTCTAAGCTCTTGATGAGTCACAGCTGAAATTAGCAAAGTACCTCCCGAGGACATCAGTTGTCACCACTCTTTCATAAGTGAAGTGCTTTAAAAAAGAGCCCAGCTTTGTGGAAACAGATGGTCAGATTGACAGGAAAATGCTGGCCACGGGGCCAATCGCCTCCGGCCACCAACAAAAGCCAAATGTCCCTTGTGTTGAATAGCCAGTGTGGAAAAAGTGAGCTCAATCTCTCCCCACAGAAGCAGGTATACCCAGGCCCGCACGCCGTATCCTTGCCCATTTTCACACGAAGGAAGAATAGGAACGGGTGGGACTCTTCTGCAGAGCCACTGCACTGAGCACACACTGGGACTGGAAAGTGAGCCAGCGTGACTCGTGGGTTCGGGGGACCCTGCCCCACCACTGGGGTCTGCTCTGTCCCTGAGGCCAGGGGCTCTGCCTGTGGAGTAGGATCTGCAGAAGTGCATCGTGTTTTATGGAAGAGCTGCATCAACAGTGCGGTCTGCCCTTGGGTGGTTTGCTTCATCCCTGTCTTTTTAGCCATGGATGGTGAGTACAGAAACTGCACGCACAGCCTGCACGCTGGCTCCAACGCCAATCTGAGCAGAAACTGGGGGGAAAGAAGCACTCTGAAGACCCCGCACTCGTGTCCCCAGTGTCTTCTCCTTAAGTCAGCGTGCCTCATGCGTGTCTCATAAAAGATGCTCAAGAAACGTTTATGCCCATGCAAGTTGTTAGAAACATTTCCAAAATGTCTAGCTCTCTTACTTTGGGAACAAGATAAACTAAACTCTTGTGGTGTGAACAGCACGGAGATAAACTGGTAATCTAACTTGGGGGGAAGCCCTACGTCCCCGACACAGGCACTGAGGTCCTGGACATGCAATGTGAGGTGCAGGGCACTGTGAGCAGAGGAAGTGGGGGGAAACGGGGCCAGTGGAGGGGGCAGAGACTGTCGGGGAGAGGGCCTTCAAGTGAGACAAACAGCTCAAGTGAGGGACAGGACCGGCGGAGGCAGGCGTCTCGGAAGAGCGAGGACCGCATCTGCCTGGTTAGATCACGCTTTTCTGTGCTGCTGTTCTTTTCACCTTTTGCTGAAAACTTGAAAACAGTGGGAAATACGATCGGAATAGTGAGTGTAGCTCGCACACCGGTGGGGTGGGAGGAGCAGGCCCTCCCAGGAACGGGCAGGGGTGGGAGCCACTGGGGTCCGGCAGGCAGCACCTCAGTGTCAGACTGAGTGACAGACGGCCAGATGCAGCTGCGTGCGTCCCTCAGATCCAGGAGGGAGACGGTCTGGTCCCAGCGCATGGCGCTCCCGAGGTGGATGGACGGCTTCAGTCCCTAGTAGACGGAGGAATGGAAAGAGAGCCAGTGTCGTGGGCTCAGCGAACACACCAGCCGGGCCCATTTCCGTCAGAAGGGGCTGGAAGCACATCTGAGTGACGTCAGCTACACAGCAAAACTAAGAGCTCGCCCACAGGAAGGGCCTGTGCGGTGGGCGCAGAACGTGTTCAGGCTGGCTGTGGTGGGGCCGCTTCTGTCAGAATGGTCACTGGCACGTGGTAGGGGTAGAGTGTGCCCCCCAAGAAACATATGGCGAAGTCCTAGCCCCCGGTCCCTGAGACCTTGCTGGGAAACAGAGTCATTGCTATTGTCATCAGTTTAGATCGACGTACACTGTGGGGGAAGGGGAGGCTAAACCAGTATGACCACGGTCCCAGGAAGAGGGCTAATGGGAAGGCACCCACTGAGGACAGCTCCGTGAGGACGGGCAGGGACTGGAGTGATGCTTCCACAGCCTGGGAGCACCGGGTGCCCCCAGAAGCTGGGGATGGTGAGGCAGAGGCCTCCTCTAGAGGATGGGGAGAGTGTGGCCCTGCCCAGGACGCCTGATTCCACCCTCTGGCTTCCAGAGTGGTGAGGGCACTCAGTGCTGTGGTTTAGGCCCCTGGGTGTGGCAGGTATGGCAGCCACATGGACTTCAATTGAAACAGCGTGGGTGTCCTGACATCCCCCGAGGATGCTCACGACCGCTCGAGTGTCTGTACCGCACCATTCGCACCACAACGAAGCACAAGCCCACACAAGAGTCTTCAGACCTCGAAGGGAAAGAGAGTGTCTTTGACAAAGAAGTTGCTCGGGTCCCACATAACGAGAGAGTGATGGAAGGGTATGTGATACGAAGGTACGCTTGCTGGACAAGCAGCCGGGATGCAGCCACGGACCAGACTGAGCAGAGCTCCCAGCGGGTGGAGAGGAGACAGGGGTGCTGTCCAGCACATCACAGAGCAGCATCAGAGAGAGGAGAGCCACGGGTAGCGTCCGACTCCAACCAGACTCTCGATGCAGGGGGAGTGTTTGCGGGCTGGTGAGCAGGGACAGAAGGATGGATTTCTCTTCTACTGGAAAGAATGGGGGTGGGGGAAGGTTGGTGTACCGAGATATCGAATATGTAAGGGAAGTTAAGTTAGTGCCACTGATCTTAGAGAAACAAGGCAACGCCCCTGCAGCTGGTGATGCGCACGGCTGCAGCTCTCACAGACAACGTGTGCAAAACCACCGTTCCCACGAGGCTTTCTCGGATTTGGCCCACGGCTCCCACGCAGCGCTCCTGAGCTGGGTGGGTGGTGGAAAGGCCCGTGTGCCTGGCCCTGCTCTCTGGGGTGGCCTGCCAAGCACAGGCCTGACCTTGGCTTTGTCACCAGCCCCTGATGCTGTATTTGGAGCACTTGTCCCTGGAACAGGACACTGCAATCACCCAGCAGACAGAGCTTTTATATGGATGGCATTTGTCTTCCTGTGAACACAGTCTACTCTGTCCCCATCTAAATGGGTGGCAAGGACATCTCCAGGTACGCTGGGCAGTCTGCTCCCACAGGGTGCCTGACGACCACATGGTGCCACCTGTTCCCCCACAGTTCACCTCTTGGGCAGGAAGTACACAAGGCACTTCTCTGGAGGGAGAACAAGAGCAGGGAAAGCAGGCAGTGTGGGGCTGCTGGTGCGGGGCTGCTGCTGCAGGCACTGCCCTCCTGCTTGGCTCTCCTCCTTGGCCTGTGGGCGAGGGGCCCTGCCGCGGACAGCCCAAGCCACTTTCCAGTTTCTCACAGGCATTTCCGCTCTTATGGGAAGAATTCAGAGAGGCCGATGGACGGGTGAAGAGGTTTGCAAATTCCAGACCGATTCCCAACAATGCAGACGAGCAGGGGACTGTGAAGTCAGGTCATGCTTGGCTCCGTTCCAGGGCCAGTTCTGGACGGAGAAGTTGGGGTCCGACGACCCTTTGAACTTCAGGACATTTGGTTAAACAGCCTGGGATGCACTCACCATGGACCCACTCATGAGTGGCTCATGTGGGTAGAGCAGTGAACACCTGGGCCCTAAGTGTCTTTGTTTCCCCGACAGCCTTTCCCATGGCAGGGGAAGGGAGCCAGTTTTCTTGGGTAGGAGGCAGGTTGGGGGAGAGAAAGCTCAGGACATGAAGCACTTTCTTGTCTGAGTACCGGCGTTTCTCGTTCCCGGTCCGTCTCTCGTCCCTCTGTCCTCTGCTCCTTTCCCGCTGATGGGGACTCAGTCTCTCAGGTGACACCTGTCCAGGTCAGCTGAGGTGTGGCAACTGCCCATCCAGGTTTCCCCCAGTGTCACAGCTCGGGCTTGAAGACCCACTCACTGTTGGTGACTTTTGAAGAGGCCGAAGTTCTATTGAGGGCAGACAAAGGCTTTGAGGAAGGAGGTGGATCCTGTGACCCACAGGCCAGCAGACATGAGTGGGGCTGAGCACGCGTTAGCCAGGAAGCTGGGGTCCAGGGTAGTCACAGTGACCACGAGAGGAAGCCTAGGCCCTTCGCTTCTTCATGCAGCTCCCAGACGGGGGAGGCGAGGGAGGCGAGGGAGGCGTGGTGCCCATGCCATCCTGGCCTTCGGGGAGACGTCTCGTAAGGTTATCTCAGAGCCACACCGAGTGAGAAGAGGCAGTAAGGCCTGGTGGCGCCATCACTGCCTGAGTCCACCGTAGGGGACGATGGACCGATCACACCAGCCACAAAGGAGGTCTCCCTGGACCCGGGGAAGGCAGGAGCTCGCAAAGCTGAAGGGACAGTCCACTCGCCGGTGACAGAACACTTCACTCTAAGAATGCTGACAGACTGCAAGGCTGGGTGTACCCAGACAACTGATATAAGGGAGGTCTCGTCCTTGTTAAGCAGAAGGAAACGAGGCGCAGAATGCGGCAGCCAGGTGAGCGGTGGGCTCCAGTCCTCCGAGTTCCGCGCTGTGGTCACAACAGCTGATGGCGAGGAAGTGCGAATGGCTGGTGGTCCCCTCTGGGTGGGTCCTCCCAGGCACACTCCCTCGGCCCCGGCTCGTGCTGGGCTCACGGTCCCCTCTCCCCACACGAGTTCCACCCGTCGACACGCAGCACCTTTGCTAAGTCTCACAGCAAACACCACCTCCTCCACGAGGCCCATCCCGACCACCATCAGATCAGACTACTCAGTTGCGGGCGCGCGGCACTCTCCACTCCTGCTCTGTCCACTCATGACCGTGACAGTGCTGGTCCACGCCTGCCTTCCCCTGCAGACGTGGCTCAGGGGCAGAGATGGCTTCTGTCTCACCCTGGAGTTCCTGTCAAGGCAGAGCCTGGTGCGTGGTGGGAGCCTGACAAAGACGAGCCTCGTAAAGAGATGAATGAGTCTCTCCAGTCAGAGTGCCCCACCCCAGGCCGCCGTGGGAACGCGGGCCAACTCTCTCCCTGGATGCATCTCAGGCGCACGGGTGCTGATCTTCAAATAAGCACCCTCGGGAGCGTCGTGCCCAAAGGTTGGCCTAGTCAGTGAATGGGAGCTCAGAATGACGATTCTTTTAACGTAAAAGTTTCTGTTCTTACCCCATTTTCAGGACTAAATAATGAAGCTGCATGCACACCATTTAAGTGAAGTGGAATTTGAAATGTGTAGAGATTGGCAGAAAAAGCTCCTTATTTCACAAAGTGAATAGAAATGGCAAATGGAATACGCTTGCTTTTGAAAGTGGTCTTATCAGAACCAGTAGGAAATGAAATTTCAAACTTGAAGTCATTTTTATCATATTATTCCTATTGAAACCTGGCTTGCTTTTGCCTGCTGGGCACAGGGAGCAACTTATGGAAATGTTTTGCATATCTGGTACTTCTTAAAAAAAAAAAAATCTTGCCCTGACCTAAAAAACATGGTGATAAGTGAAAAAAGAGTAAAAGTACAAAACAAAACAAAACAAAACGAACCAGCTAACCGGTCCACCTGCGTCTGACCGACAGGTGACTCCGGATGTTTGCTGAGCACCTACAGGCTACACGACATCGTACGGCAAGAGGAGTGAAAATCAAGCCGTGTTTCTTGGCTCGGAAGCAAGCTGTCCACTGGCAGATCCGTGGAACAGAGAAAACGCTCTGAAATCCACATCGATAGCGACGTTTTCAGTGTGAGTACCCGCGACTTAAATGTGTGTAGCTCCACACTGCTTACAAAACTCTCCCACGTAGAGCTTATCACGTGATTCACGCGCTGGCCGGTCGGCTGCACGCGCTGTGCCAGTGAGGGTGTGCACAAAGGCCGCCGGGGGCGCGGGGCTCAGATAACACTGCAGAAACACAAGGCTAGGGGGGACGTCTCGAGTCTGACATCAGGGCCAACTTGAAGGCGATGACAAACAAGACAGTGTGGTTTGGGCGCAGGATAGACACGGGGGACAGAAACAGACTCAGCCTTCCCAGGGGCTCTTCCGATGTGACCAGGAGGCAGGATGGCCCAGTCAGGAAGCAGTGCTGAGGAAATCAGTCCTCTGAACAAGGTTCTATGTCTGGCCCACGGGCTTGCGCATGGCACAGCTGGGGCCCTGCACCTGTAGCTGGCAGGGCACCGAGAGGGTGGCCAGGAAGTTCAGGCTGACCTCAGACAAAACCTGCTCCCTCGTGCTGCTGCTCAGGATGGGCTGTCTGGGTGCTGGAGGATCCGACGAGCCCCCGCCGCCCACCGCCAGGCAGAACCTGGGGACTGTGTGTTTCAGGGCTGGAAGGGGAATGCCGTGGCTGAGACCTGCTCCACCCGGCTCTGCCACGCCCTCCCTGCCGAGGACACGACGGAGAAGGGGCCGGACACAGAACAGGAGGGACGAAATGCCGGCACACGGAAAGGCAAAGTGACAGTCACAAAATAAGGAGAAGCTCCGTCCTTACGGACCCCTGAAAACACTCCCCGGGGGAGCCAGTCCCCACTCTGCATGCCCAACCAGAGCAGCACGCTGTAGGAGGCGCGCGCTCACACCCCCCGGCTCTGCGCTGCGCTTCGGACAGCGGGTCTGGGAAATAAGTGAAGTCGGTGTCCGGAGGCCCAGAGTCCACTCCAGTGGGAGCGTCTCAGCTCGCTGACCAAAGGAGGGAAATGTCTTGCTTTCTTTTAAAGCTTCCCCCGGCACAGGTTGGTTTGTGTGGCCCGCTTGGGGGTTTGCAGCGAGCTTGTGGGAAACTCGAAACAAAAAAACAAAAACACATAAAAAAAAGGAAAAAGAAAAGAGCCAGAGGCGAATAAAGGAATGAACTGCACATTCAATGTTGTCCAGAGCGGCCCACGTTCCGCTGCTCAGGGTGCCGGAACCACCGTGAGCTAATTCAGTTTGTGCGTTAAAAAGCTGACTCGCCAGGGAGGGTGGGAGGCCCTGGGGGTGGGGGAGAGCCAAGTGGGGGGTACCCTGGGCCCTCAGCAGGTCAGTCTGTCACTAGGTACCCATAGGTGCCCTTACCACCTCATTTGCAAAGCGGGTTGGTGCAGGTGCAGGTGATGGGGTGGTACGGACAGAACAGAACCGTGGGGAGTGCTGTGTGCACGGTCCCGGGGGCAGGGAGCCCACGTCACACACACCTCCTGCAGCAAAGCCCAGTTCCCCCAGCTGAGGCAAGGAGGCCGCAGGCCCACCCTGCCCTGTGCCCCCACGCGAGTGTCCCCACACAGGTGCACCCACACAGGTGCCTCCGCACAGAGAACATTACCCTTGTCTCCTTAATCAGATTATAAGCTCCTTCAAAGGTAACTCTGGGAGGCCGTAGCCTAAAAGATGAGCTCAATATGGGACTCATTAAGTCCTCAGTTCTGGCGCGGAACTTAGAATTGCTTGTTAAGGCTGATCCCATCAGAATACGACAGTTTACACCTGCGAGTCTCTAGCCGCTACTCCTACTGAATTTTCAGGTGCAATGCCATCTCTCCAAGCACTCAAGTTTGATGTGACATTACAGCCAAAAACTAAAGCGCAGCCTGCGGGTCTCGCTGCGAGAGGCTGTGGAGGTGGCGCTCCAGATAGAAGCACACGCAGGGACGCTCACACACGTCCTTCGCGCGCTCAGCGAGATGTGTTAAAGCGACAGAAAGACAAAACTGGCCCACACCTTCTAGGGAAAAGAGCAAGCCGAAGGCTGCGTTCTGTGGTGAGGAGTCGAAAACAGATGGGTGGTGGCGGAGATGTAAGGGCCTTGCCCCGCCCAAGCGGATTCAGCCTAGGGCACACAACCGCCCCGGCCCCGGCCCCTGGCCTCCCGTGTCCCAGCTCTGCAGGAAAGCCAGGCCAGCCCTCGGCCACCCACGATGGGAGGAGGGGGCGCCACACGTCCGATTCCTCAGCGCGGTGTGCTCCAGCTGCAGCCGGGGGCCGCGTGGAAGTGGGGCCGCGAGCACAGCACCAGGGAGCGCCAGCGGGTCCCACTCCAGCCATCTGTGCCCGTTTCTTCTGAGACCCACAGACCTGAGCGCTCACAGAGTGAAAATTGGCTCCTTAGACACATGCCTACCTGTTCACTGTGGGGGACCCAGCTAAAGAGACCCCTCGCCTCCCTTGCTCTGTCACATCAGAAGGGCAAGTGGCACAGGGATGCAATTCTGCAGAGACCTGTCCTGAACTCAGTTCTGGTCCAGTTCTGTCTGCTCTCCTGAAGTCAGCTCCAGGTGCTGTTGGGTGACCGCAATTCACAGCGGGACAACACAGTCAGCACGGACATCGTGGCACGCGTGCCACACACAGTGTCATCGGGAGAGTGAAAGCATGACCCACAAAATGAGGGGAAAGGTTTGCAGATCACACCCCAACCAGGGCCTTGTGCCCAGAATATACAAACAACTCGAGCAACGCAACAGTAACTTAAAAAATCACCTAAGCTTTAAAAGTGGCCAGGTGGCAGGCGTTCCTCCAAGGAAGCTGTGACCAGTATGCACATGGAGAGGTGCTGAACACGCCCGTCGCTGGTGAAACACACCCATCGCTGGTGAAACACGCCCAAATGCTGCATGGTGAGCTCCCACCTGCTGGGACTGCTGCCACCGAGGGGGCTGCCCCAACCACGAACCATGGGCTGCAAGTGGGACCCCAAGTTCTGCAGCCACCCCGGACACCGGTCTGGATGCCCCCCACAGCTGGAAAGGCATCACCATGGGACCTAGCACTCCAGTCCCTGGTTCACACATGAGACATGTGAGAACATGTGGCCACACAGAGGCTCGTGCACGGCATTCGTGGAGGCCCAGTGGCCAGCGCGTGCATGGATGTCTGCACATCCATGCACCGGCCTGTGTGTCTGTCATCTGGCTGCTGGGCAGGTAATGTGACAGCCACAGCGTGGGGGCACCTTGAAACACACGGGGGTGGAGGAAGCCAGCCACACAACTCACTTTAGGACGCTACGCATGCGGACTGTCCAGAGTGGGCCCGTCTGTGCAGATGGATTGGAACGTGACTAGTCAGTCAGCAGGGCCAGTGGGGGCCATGGAGAGTTACAGCTAACGGGTATGGGGGGTTTCGGAGGGGGTCGAGAAAGTTGTCGGTGGTGGTGACGGCTGCTGAGCTCTGCAAAAATACTAACAAGCACGGAATCGTACACTTTCAGTGGGTGGGTTGTGTGGCATGAATTAGATCCCACAGTGCTGTTTACGGGGGAGAAGTCGTGGCCTTCCGGGGAACGCGGGACCGGATGACCACTGAGCAATGCAAGGGGGACTTTCCTGGGCAGAGTGCATTTCGCACCATCTAGTTTAACTCTGAGTCCGTTCTCAGGAGAGTCTGGGAACGGTTCAGAGACCCCCAGAAGGCATTGGCTCACTCTGTGATGGGCAATGACCACAGGACAATGACCGCTCGAGACATGTGACAGACTCTGGCGTGGGACCGTCCCTACCGGGAATGCGGATCCCAGGGGCATTACCACGGCCGCCTGTAAAGCAGCCCTCAGTGTAGAAGTTGGGCGACTTCCTGTGTGTGCAGGTAACGGGCATCTCCGCAGCCACGCCAGCCTCACCCGACAGGGTACTGCAAATACAGCGATGCTTGGCTCAAAATCCTCTTGCCTAACCTAACCATCTACGGTGCATGGAAGACGATTTTCCACCCAGGAAGTCCCGGTTACAGACTCGGGCTCCGTCACCTGTGAGGGAGAGGACGTCGGGAGAGACTTCAGAGTCTCGCGGAACACGTGAGATCTGAAAGGCATTGGAGAGAATGTCCCTGACACCACCCACGTGAGGCAACGTCTCAGAAGCTGGGGTAGGCCTCGAAGGTGGCTGTCCCGGGAGCCTCCCAGAACCTCCCTTCCCCCTGTTTTCCAGGTCTCTGTGGCCTTGGCCCCACATGGATGTGGGGCCATTCTCTGCGTGTCGATTCCATCTCTCCCACGGTTGGTACACATTTACACACAAAGCCATGTTTACCCCAAATCCATGCAACCAGGAAGCTGAGAATATCTTCTAAAAATAGGACTTTTGTGAAAGAGAAACTTCAACTAAACATAAGCAACTAAACAATGAAAGGTGAGGGGTTTATTTATCTGAAGCTCCACTTCCGCAGAAGAGAATAGGGTTGGGCCTGGTTCCAGCTGATCTCTGCTGACACTGGAGGACCGTCAGGCGGACGGAGCAGGGTGCTTTGGTTCCCCCATGGTGGGTGGGACAAAGGGGGTGGCGAGGAAGGAAGAGGAGGAAGATAAGGAAGCTGTTATTTAGCTCCTCCCCTGTGGATAAATGCTTGTCTAGACTGGTGGTTTTCAAACTGGGGTTCTCTGGGGCCCTGGAGCCCTATGCCTGACCACAGGGCGGGGGAGGCAGAGAAGGAGCAAGGCCCTTCCAGCCCACGCGAGCAGAGCGCGGCTCTCCTTCCAAACGTGCCGCAGACCAGGCAGGAGCGAGGACCCAACACGCTCTGAGAACAGGTGCTCCCTCTGCTTCTGGTGCCTGGCTTTCTTTCCTTACCTTCAGAGCGAACCAAAGAGAGTCCCTTTAGCAAGCACAGGAGGACATGGGCGTCTGTTGTGGTGCCTTGGGCACCTTGCACATCTGCAAGGTGGGCGGGCACCTCCTGCACCAGGGTCCCTCCAGCGTGGCAGGGTCACGTGCACAACCGTGTGAATGGGGCGCCTCGTGGGCTCTGTGGGGCCTGCGCATTCCGGGGGCCCCACAGCCTCTGCAGCCCCATCCCCGCACCTCACACACGTGCCCCCGGGCGGCTCCCCAACCGCCCAGGGATACTGACAGGTCACAGCAAGGGGCCTTCCTATTCTTGCATCCTTGCAGAGACACGGCCCACACCAGCCTCTGGCTGCAGAAGTGCGTTTGGATGTTAATATTCTTTCCAACCTTCGTTCTACCAAGTCCGCAACTAATGGGTCAAAGTGATAAAACTTGGACCTGAATGAGCAATTTCTACCACAGCCATTCCAAAAATATTCTTTCAAAAGTAGCCTATCCTTTTTCTGGACACATCTGGCCACCCCTTTGAATGAGTAAGTGCTGGGAGCCTGTAGGCCCTGGGCAGGGCGGTGTGGCTGGGCTGTCTCCCTGCGAAGATGGTCACAGCTCACGCTGACCACACACACACAGCCGAGTGGGTCCCCGCCTCGCGCTCTGGCTCCGACAATCCCAAGACTGTGATGATGTGGCAGATGGATCGTTCCGGAGGAGCGTCTTTCTTAGCCTGTCCATCTTGTTTAGAATCTCTTATTTTCTCGCAACTGGAGGAAGCACACAGGCCAATAGGCTAGATGCTCACTTTCTGATTCATTTTTCCAAACGTTACTAATTTACGTAGAAGAGTAGAACAACCAAGAGAGGAAGACTTCCTTTCTGTAAAAGCCAGAGCAGACCACCTCTGCCAGCTCCCTAATCTCACCCAGCTCCGAGCTGCAGGCTGAGTCTGGGGCAGCGGGAGCGCATCGCTGCTTCCCAGGAGCGCCGTTCCCATGAATTGTGTTTAAAGTGACAGCCACGTAGATGCAACCCTCCCCCTCGGGAGCCCTAACGGAGTTACAACCCAGGCAAAGCCGCTACGTGCTGGTAACGCTAACGTGGAACGCCTGGGCTCAGAAGTGCGGTGAGGAGGTTGGCAGTGGACGTAGACCTTCTTTCCACCAAGTGGTGCCCAACCCCTCACAGAGCGGTCTGGACCAGGGGCCGGGACAAGGGGCAGGCCGAGAGGTGGGCCCATCCAGGGCATCAGGGGACAGGAACACTGTCTGTGGGGCCTCGGGCCTTCGCCCACCCAAGCTCTGGAGGGGGAGTGGCCGTGGTGTCTGTGGCTGGAGTCAAGCGGGGGTCTCTGTCCGACCAGTGGTCCTGAACGCCCTTTATGGAGCCTCAGGGACCACGTGCAAACTGCCCACAGTAACCACAGTGCCGACACTTGCTGAAGACGTGAGGACAACTTCACCCAAGGGACCTGCAGCGAGGCACGCGGGAGGGGAGAGGGACTGAGCCCAGCTCCAGGAAGACGAGGAAAATGGGGGCTGAGGGCCACGGGGGTAAGGGCAGCGGTCGGGGGGGCAGCGGACGAGAGTGCGCTCAGGGAACCCCATGATGAACGGTGTTTCGTGCTGAACACATCTGCATCTGACCCATCTGCTTCATTAACTCTCACACGGCGTCACGGGCTTTCTGTTGATGATTCCCGCTTGGCTTTAATTTCCTAGCTGTCACCAGTGCAAATACGTCCACAAACGCACAGTGTGGGGAAAACGCAACACAACACAGCCCAGCGTCGTCAGATAAAAGCAGAGCGTTGCAGAGAACACTTGCCGCTCTTGGTGTTGGACTAGCTCTGCCGACTAACAAGCACAGAGTCCCGGAGAAAAGCCACCGCCGCCGCGGGCACGGTGCCACGTCGCACAGAGTGAGCCCAGCCGAGGCCTCCCACATGTCAAAGGAGCCCTTTCCCCAGAGACGTGAGCTTGGACTCCGGTGTGCCGAGCGACCCACACGACACTGCCAATGAACCTTCTCTTCCTCTGCTCACGTCCAGGGTCTCTGTCCCCAACCCTCCCCTCTCAGAGAGTTTGGACATCTGTCTCCTACGCCCTTATCCATTGGTCACATCCCAGCAATGGTCTCCCCCGTGCGCAGACACCGGGTGGAATCCCGGGCACTCGGTAAGTCAGACGATGTGGGCAGACGGGCCCTTTTCCCCTGGGGACCTTTCATTTCATCTCGCCCGAACGCACGAGAAACACACTCAACTGGTCTTGCTGCATCGAGCCGTGTGGTAGAAGACAGTGGATGCGCGGCTTGCCAACAGAAGCGGGGAGGGAGGTGCAGGAAGGAGGTGGGGTGAAATCTCAACATTTTGGGGAGTCTTTTCACATACTTTTGAGTAAGCCACAATACTCTGGGAAGTTTCCTTGATGTAAGGAAAGTAGGTAATGGACTTACAGGTAAGCGTGTCACAGAAACAATGACCACAAAGAACTAGGTTTGATGTCTGTAAAATTGAATGAAGCATAAATAAGCAAAGGATAAGCAAATTAAGCACTCAGTAACACGGACCATTAATTGCTGTGGTCTGAAAGCCCAGTAAAACCAAGGTTAACATAGATTTTCTGTGGGTGCATTTCTTGAAAGTACCTGAAAAGGATTTTAATTAAAAATGGTTTTCCTGGAAAGCACCCAGGAGCTAGAAGAAGAGCTCACCTATCCAGGACCAAGAACACGCCGGAACGTTCCACTTTCCAGGGAGCTTGCTTTTTTCCGTGACTGGAGCCAGCATGGAAAAAGGGAGTCCCGTAACCTGACTTTACTAGTCCACCGTGTCTCCCTCACAAAGGGGCACGCAGTCACAGCACAGTCGTCTGCACACGTGGACAAGGTTTGATGACCGGTGGCCACGAGAAATCAGGAAGAATCGACAGTGGATGTAATGAGACCATTCAACACCAACGAGGCCGACCGCTTCGCAGGGTTTACGCCTGCACGGCAGGCTGCATTTACGTGTCTGCCACTCATTCTGGGCGCCCGCTCACTCGGGGCGGGGCCAGTCCTTCCACCCCAGTCACGCAGCACAGCACCCACAGCGCATGCTAAACATGCTTCAACTGTGCAGCAACTGTGCAAAAAACAGAAAAGTTCTTCTTCCACAAACAGTTTACACTGCCAGTATCCCAGCTGAAATCTGCCAACCTGTCCTCTGTACTCAGCCCCAATGACCTTCAGTGCGAATGTCAAACACAGGCCAAGTATTGTCATCAAAGCCCCCTGGCCTGGGTAACCCCAAACTCAGTGAACTAACCTTTGGAAAATTGGTAGATAAATCTTACCCTGAGAAACTCATACCACTTTTCATTAACTTAAAATCGGTAAACCTTCCCTAGACACACCCTCTCACCTCTTCCAGCCCCCCATCAGGTTCTGGGGCTTGCCCACCCGGCCTTTGGTGGCTGCCTGGATGCCGTGAAGGTCGAGTAGGGGAGGGCTCTTCCCCAAGCTCCGCTAAGTCAGGACGCTGACGCTGGGCACTTCCTGGCTCTAGAAACCACCTTAGCTCTCGGGGCCTGGTGAGGGCACGCGCATTGGGAACGTGTTCACGGGTCAGGGCAGGATGGCTGGCCCCCCACAGGTTTGCCCAGTGTCTTTCTGATCCACACCGGGACCTGCTCACAAGCGTGCCTCCCCTTGGAAAGGACAATAAATAAAAGGTGCTGTGTAATAAACTCGGTCTTTTGATGAATAAAAATTTATCAGGTATAAAGCTAAATGCAGTTTTGAATTTCTGGTTTTGTCAGCTTTCACTTTTTAGAGTGCCCGAGTCCCAGGAAAATGACTCACGCCAGTGAACTGGTGGCTAATTCCTGTCAGTGCGAGGCTGAGGGCAAGCGCTCCTCCATTATTCGATTAGTAAGTTGTATTTGTTGGAAAAGACGTCTGACCGTCGGAAAGCAGCCAGAGATCCTTTCCAATCCTTTAAATTCTGATTTAGCGATACCAGAACAGAAACTTTTTAAACAAGTAATTCCCTGTTGCTTTCATGCCTCATCTCGGCTTTGCTTAAAGACCTTAGTGGCTGTGTCTAATATCATGGCAGCTTGAACAAAGGAACCAAGATGAAAAATGGGACGTTGTTCGAACCGATTTGACATCACGAGAAACAGACAAGCCGAAGCCTCTGTAGGGGCCAGCCTCGTGGCAAAGGCAAGGGCAATGTCAACAGGACCCTCCACCTTGTGTTGCCCCCCACCCTCCATCACAAGTCTCTTTTTCACTTGAACATATTTCACCATTTTGTCATCTATAGATTCAACAATGCACGTTGGACACTGGGAAGCAGAGAGTAAGATTTGACTGCTGAAATGAGAAACACGTCAGAGAACCGTCCACAGATGACTTTGGAAGCCCAAAGATGACAAGATGAGGAGGGACAGGGGGAAAGGACTCGGTTTCCAGGGTCCTCTGGGTTTCCGGACAAATCGGTGCAAACCCGGGGCTGCGAGGGTATTGCATCAGCACCTTTCAGACTGGCCCGGAGTGGCTCGTGTTGCTGTGTGTGTTCATTCTTTTGGGTTAATTCTGCACCGATTCAAACACACGAAAGATCTGCACCACATGCAGCCCTGGTGCGGCTCTGGGCTCCTGTACAACGAGCCCATCACACGGGAGCAGGGCAGGGCTGGGAGGTCCTGCGCTTGGGACTTCGGAGGTGCCACGGGGGACTGGCCAGCCCTCCTCACCCAGAGCAGCCAGGTGACTACCCTGAACCCTGCCCAGACCGTGGAACAAAATGAGTTAGAAATTCATCGGGGGCAGAGTTTAGGTAGCTCCCGCTGACGACCGAGGGCCAGTCCCGTTATTGCTAAGTCCCAACAGGAACACCGGACCAGCCCTCAAAGCTTTTTAGCTCCCCGACAGGCGCCCGTGGGTACCGTGCATGTGATGACGGGCAGGGCTCGGACGGCCGGACCCCGCAGCATCCTCCAGGGCGCGGCGCGGCCCCTGGAACCCGCGCGCGCAGGGGCGGGGGCACTTACCTCGCGCCGACTTAGGCTGGAGCTCTTGGAGCGCGACTTCTTGCGCAGGTACACCGAGAAGAACCTGCGCACGGTGAACTTCCTCATGCTCAGCTCCATCGCCCCGCGCCCAGCCGCGAGCAGCCGCAGGGCCGCAGCACGCGCATCCCTGGCGCATCCCAGGCGCGGAGGTTAGGTCCGCGGGCGGGCGCGCGTGGCGGCCATCCGTGCGGGGTGCAGGCTGTGGGCACAAAGGGCAGGCCGAGCCGGCCCCAGCGGCCGGGCCGCAGATCACTCCACCTCCTCCTCCGGAGGCGGCTGCTGTCGGGCCAGGACCAGGCGCCCCGCCCGCCTCCACTGCCGCCAATCAACGCCCGCCGCCCTAGGCGCACCCTCCTATTTCTCCGTTCCCGCAAAGACCAGCCCCAAGCAACCCCACCCCTCTCAGCCCCGCCCCTGCTACTACCGCCAACCAGCGCCCGTCGCCACGCCCAGCCACACCCACCTCCTTGTTCTCCTCCACTACCACCAATCAGAGCCCGCCGCTCCACCGCCCCAGGCGCTCACTCCTCCTCCTCCCCCTCCCTCTGAATAGTACTCACTCAGTGCAGCCCCGCCTGCCTCTGCTCCGCCCACCGCCCCCACCGCCAATCAGCGCCCGCTGCGGCGCATGCCTAATGAGCCCCCGCGGAGGGCAGCTGTGCTGCGCGGGGCTGAGCCAGCGGTGCGGCCAGTCAGATGTGCCCGCTGCAGGTTCTCTGTTCCGCTCCGTTGGCCTGCTGGGGTTTTTCCTAGCTTAAGAGGTGTCATTGTTTTATTTCCTAAAAGCATACATTTACACACTTTGGCATAATACTCTGTGCCGAACAAAAAACTTTAACTGTTGATTAGCAAACACTTCCAGAAAAATGGAACAAATCCCGGGTGGGGGGGACCGCGAACTCTGCACCCCTCCCAGCCCCGGCCCCAGGACTCCCTCCTCTCCCCTGCCCAGCAGCTCAGGGAGCCCAGACCTGGGGGTCCACTCGCCACTCCCCAGTGGTGAAAGGGTGCCCACGTGGTCGGGGACAGGGCAGCAGCTGGGAAAGCTGCCCTTGGCAGTGGTTGGAGAACAAAGACACATCCGTCCTCCCTGACCTCCGACTCCATATATAGAAAACCATCCGGACGCATGACCCATCCGGGCCTGCACAGAGCGTGTGCAGAGGCAGGGCTCTCTGAGGCCAGCTGATGATTGTAGGGCTGCAAGGGATTTGCCTTAAAGGGAAACATACTTTTTCCCCCTACAAATGCTCGCTGGAGGGCTGCAGGCAGTCCCAGATCTGTGAGCAGCAGTCTGTGCAGCCTATCTCGTTTTACTCTCGTGCAATGTCCATGTGTTGAGTTTATATCTGAGACAGGGTCCAACGATCTCATTAGCATACTGCCACGGGCCCCTGAAAAGTCCCCAGGCGGTTAGGCTGGCAGACTGAAAATCCTGGAGTCATGCCATCCCTTTGGCAGAGTCAAAGGTTGCATTCGTGCCTGTGGTAGGCTGTCTGTGCTAAAGTGAGTAAAGAGGGCGGATGACCCCAGTAAGGGCTGACAAGTACATGTGTGAGGTCACAGGTGAGGCCAGGCAGCGCTCACCATGTGTAATGCATGCTGCAGGCTCCAGTGGCAAGCATGGAGCTTTTAGTTCAGGTTGTCGGCTCTGCAGCTCCCTTGCCTGGTGAACATGAGTTCACTGGCATGTTCCGTGTTCCCACTGGGAATCTCTCAGATAGAAATATGGCAAACAAAACCGGCCCCTGCTTCCCTTGATGGTTCTGCTGGATGGTGATTACTCCTACTCTGGGAACCAGCTTCTCACCTGGTGCATCAGCCCTACCCATACCACTCAGGTGTCCTGGCTGTAAGCAAACACAAAGACAGGTTCAGGCTATACCATGCTGCTCTGGCAAAGAGAGCAGTGGACAGCCACTGGACACCGGCTGGTCACCAGCTCCAGGACAAGGAAGGGCCATTCCTTCAAGCTTCTCTGGGGGGGAGCTGGTACAACTAACTGGGCAGAGACAGGAGGGGGGTGGCGGGGCTGGAAAGGAAACATCTTTTGGGACGTTCATGACTCCCCTAAATTTGAATGCAGCAAACTGTTCTGTTGAACTTGGAGAACTCAAGACAAAAAAAAAAGGCTTTCATATTTCAACTCTGGAATTTGTTTTGTTGCTAGGACAAATCTGTTCACCTTTGTCCTGGTAAAGCAGAGGTGTCTCAACATTCCTAGCAACCATCTACCTGCCACACTGAATATGCTTACACAGGAGACCCTCAAGACCAGCAGGTCAGGGGTAGGCATCAGGGCCCACCTTCACCTGAGTCCAAATGCTGGAGAAGGACAGGTGAGCTTCATAAAGCCTGGCACCCAGATGAGGGGGTGGGCTTGGAGGGAAGACACAGAGCCTGACCGACCACTGGTTATGTCTGGTTGTGGTCAGAGCTTCACTGACTGAAGCACAGTACACGTGGGACTGGACGCCATGGCTGCTTCTGCATCTGAGAGAATCCCGGGCGGGCTAATGTGTCCTCCCTCAGTTCAGGCCGACCAGTGACCGTGGACCACCTCCAAGCCCCCGGACCGTGCTTGCAGTAGGGACGCAAAAATGATTATGACACGGCTTCCGGCCCCCAGAAGCCCGCAGTGTGCCATGGGGACAGAGACGAGTGAGAAGGCGGTCCTAACAGGAGACGTCAAGGCGGAGGAGGCATTTGGGGTGACTCCTGGGGTTAAGGAGACATTTCCTGGGCAGACAGAGCAGGGGTAGGGGGGGACCCAGGGTGCCTGAGACCCTAGAACACACAGGATTTCATGACTAATTAATGAAAATTAGAATTCCTGCCAAGCCCCCAAGATACCTGAGCTATAAAATTTCAATATTTCAAGGACAAATAACGATGCCAGTTAAAGGAGGCGCCAACAGCCTACTCCCTAGGCCCGGGCTCCCTCTCCTTTTGAGAACACTGAATGCCCTGTGCAGGTAACATGGACCCAGTGACCTGTGGGGACATGGCAGCTCAGGTCTGGCATCGAGAGCACAGCACAGGGGTGAACACAGCTTGGGGGGCATGCAGGACTGTGCACGGAGCGACCGGTGTCCACAGGGCTTGTGTCGGAAGAGAGGACCCACGACAGTTCCCACAGGTCTGATGTGGCCATGTGGTGGGGGTGGGGGGACGGTCAGGCAGGCTGAGACTCTGCCGGAGTGGAGGTGCACAGCACCAGACCTGGGGCTGAGGGATGAACTCTGAGTAACCCCCAAGCTTGTAAGCGGGCTGTAGGCTATGACAGGGTGGGGGGTGAGTCTCCAGCCCCAAGAACCCCGGAAGAAGATGAGACAGCACTCCATGAGAGAAAGGGTCAGCCGGGCCGCTCAGTCGGGAGCAGTGCAGGTAAACCTGTCTGTGCCCCCATCTCCAACCCCGAGCCTGACAGGAACACCGCAGGCCTCCAGCATGATGGGAGCTCAAGCCAAGACTAAGTTCCTCTCTAGGTGCTTAAAACTCAAAGCAAACGTGGCAGCCTGTCGCCCAAGAGTGGGAAGAAGAGCTGGAAACTGATAGGGAGCTCCCGTTGTTTGCTCCACTGACAGATACTGAGGGTGGGTTTTGACTGATCACAGACCAGGTCTGTTCAACAAACCGGCTACCCCTGGATGTGGGCGGAAGAAGGAGGACGAGCCCAGGGTGACGTCTGGTTTGCAGCACTGAGATCCTGTCTTTACAGCCCATTCGGTTCAGGAAGGACAGAAGCCACCCACACTGTGTGGGCGTCTAGCGGGGCTCTGCCCTCGGTGAGAGTGGACAAAGCGAGACCCCCTTGCAGACAAGGAATGGTGACCCAGCACTGGCACTAAGGGGGTGAGAACTGTGCCCTGAGAATTGACGGTCCCCAAATTCTGTGAGCACAGGCTGAGCCCCTAATTCACACTCACTCTCTGTGCAGTCTAAACCAACACAGAAACTCAAGCTACGGATCTGAAGTGGTCTTGAATGGTTCTGCCCCCACCCAGGTGCCTCGCGGAAACCCACATTAAACCCAGGCTTCCAAGAATTCTGCAGATACAGTTTCGGGGGACAAGAGCTGAGCGCCCCATCCTTGTGGACACCGGAACTGTGTGAAGTTCAGCTAGTAGACTTACCAGGTGCAGCACACAAGAACCGATCACATCTCGTGTTTCAGGAAATAAAAGGAAGAAGTGAAAACGCGACTGAAGAACGAGGGACTGGAGACGTGACCGAGCAGATGGAAAAATGAACAAAATACCTCCGGAAATGAAACGAGGGGACACTGCACACGAAGCAGAGCCAGCTGAGCGCGCAGTGAGCGCTTTCTGTCGCAGGGCGAGTCTGCGCAGCGCAGGCGGTGAGCCGCAGACGGCGTGCCCAGTATCGCTCGAAGGGGCGGACGCCGGAGAGTGTGGTGTCTGGAGTTGAAAGTCCACCTGCTGTTCCGAGGGTGACTTGACCTTTGCTGAAATTCTCTGAGTCTGTAGAACAGGGGTTCTCATGTGGAGATGATTTTGTCCCCACCCCGCAGACATTGCCATGTCTGGGGACATTTTTGGTTGTCACAAGTGGCACAAAAGTAGGGGTACTTCCTGGCATCTAATGAGCCAGAGGCTAGGGATGCTGCAGAACACCCGCCAGCACATAGGAGGACCCTCAGGGAAGGGTGAGCCCCACCCCGAGGTGAAGCGGGGAGACCCGCCTTGATTTCCGGACACCACTGGCACCCATAAAAGGGCAGGTCCCTGCGGTTAAGCTGACACATGGAAGTGCTCTGTGAGCGGTAATGTACTCAGCAAAGTTGCCAGTTGTTAAAATCCGAGAGTTTGCCACGGAAAATTCACAACAGCTGGGAAAGGTGCAGACCCCTGGTTCCGGGGTTTTATCTATGAGTGCTCTGTAACACCATGTTGTCTCCTTGGGGCGGCCCTCCAGCCTGCTGCCCGAACTTCACTTCCGTCATGTCCTTGGTCCCCATGCCCACCGACTCACTGAGGCTTGATGAGATTTTCTAAATATTCTTCTCATGTCCCCTTCTTTCCAGCCTATCAGTCAGAGTGTGGACCCGCATCCGTCCTCTCCAGAGTGGAGTAAAAACTAGCTGTATGCCATCCCCAAAGCCCGTCTGCAATCTGACTGCCAGCCAGATCTTTCTAGAAGCAGATCACGTCAAGCACCCCGATGCACCACAGGCCCCCAGCAGGGCAAAGTGCAGACTGCAGGCCCGGCGAGTCCCCCGCTTCGCCATCTGCCCTTGGCTGTCCCCCAGGATGTGGCTGTGCCCCACACTGAACTCCCAGTGTCCCCGATGCTGTGTGTGTGGCTGTCGCTGCCTGGCGCGTCCTTCCTGCGCTCTGGCACCCACCTGCTGGCTGCGCCTCATTCCCACAATTCAGCACGGCCCCCCTCGGAAGCCTGCGGACACTGCTGCACCCACAGGCTGTGTTGGGGGTCCTCCCCGGGGCCCCCCGGGTTCCCCTCTCTCAGTGGATTAACACTCCTGCTCTCTGCCTGCCTCTCCGCCAACGCGGCGACGTGCCGGAGCCCCCGTCGGCACGTGCTCGGCGCGTGTTTGTTTAAAGGGATTTTGTGACGGTTACTGTCAGAGCCTGCCGGCTGTGAAGAGTCCAGCCTCCATGACTATTTCGTCTCAGTGACACTCTTGTGCAGCCTACGAAACAGACACAAGGAGCCTGTGTCCGGAGGTGAGGTCCAGGGAAGTGAACCAACCATCGATGCTTCCACTCCAAGAAGGAAAGGGTTCAGACCAGGCTGGGTGTCAGCGAGGTCGCAGGCCCTCCGTGTGTGGAGCACAATGACAGTTTCCATGGACAGAAATCACAGGAGGGAGGGGCAATGCAAGGGTGACAGGCCAGGGTCCTCACTTCCTTAGACCACTGCACTTGCCCCAGCAATCCCACGAGTCCCAGTTCCGCAGTCGGGGCCACCTCACAGATGGAAGTCTGGGCGGTGGCCTCCACTGGCCCCCTCAGGGCTCTGGGCGCAGATGCCACGGAGCCGCGCAGCAGGACGCTGAGCTCCAGATTGCAGGATGGCGAGGCCCCCTTGTCCACGATTAGCTTCTTTTTGAGACAGTAGAGGGACACCGGAGAGGTCCGTCACCTGCGATGGCATTGAGAGGAAAAGACACCCAAGCGGTGTGCCAAGGAAAGGCATTTGAAAACACCTCATGAAGATGCTGTGACTTGTCTGGTCTTTTCCAGAAATCCTATTTAAAGAGGGGGGGGGGGGTGGCAGAGCTGCTCTCCCACTGCCAGGTGGCAGCACCAGGAGCTTTACCACAGCTCCCACATTGTTGCGGGTCAAGTCGTGCCCCCCCTAGAAAAGGTCGCGTCGGCATCCTGACCCCCGGGGACGGCAGAGTGTGATCTTATCTGGGTAGAGGTGGTTGCAGACGGAATTCGTTAAGGCGAGGTCAGACTGGAGCAGGGCGGGCCCTAGTCTAATATCAATGGTGTGCTAATCACGGACAGCGGGCAAGGCTAGGAGACAACCACGGCAGAGACTGGAGTGTCACAGCCACCACAGGAGCTAGAGGAGGCACAGAAGAGCCCCTACCCCATACAGCTCAGCCCACTGCGGCCCTGCCCACACCTTGGGCTCAGCCTCCTGGCCTCCAGAACCTCAAGACCAAAACCTCTGTCTCTGGAAGCCCCCTGGTTTGCGGTAGCCATGGCAGCCACAGGAGAAGAGCAGACACATCTCATCACACAAGTGTCACAGGGAACCTTGGTGACAACAAAGCCGTGAAGAGGCTCCCATTAAACACAGCCTCTGTTCTAACAGTAGGTGAGGAAGCGCAGCGGTGAACAGAGAAATAGGGGCTACCCTGGCGGCCGCCGAGACTCTGGGCACATTGCAGAGGAACAGCAAAGGGAGGGGTCTGCAGGAAAGAGGAAACAGGAAAATCTACAGCGGGAGGGATTTCTGTCACTGGAAAAGGAAAAACGAAATCCTCATCACAGGAAAGTCTCTCAAGACCTGGAATGGGAACAAAGGGGAATGTCGTTGCAAGAAATCTGTTTGCTTGAGCAAGAAATGTTCATCTTCTAAAAAACGTTTCATAGATATCTACAGCACTTCCGGCACGAGACGCTCATAGCAGAGATGGGAACTAGCTGGACACACAGAACACAGGCTAAGGGACACGGGCACGGTGGGGTTTGGGCTGTGGCTGTGTGCCAGGGTCGATAGCCCTCCTCCCATGGATCACATGGGTAGAGGAAGGTTTCCTCACACACACACACACACACACACACACACACACACACGAAAATGCCAGCTAAAATGAGGCTGGGCATCCCCATCTTCTGGAAACATGGCTGATCCAATAGTAAGTGGGGGAAGGAATTTAGGCCCCAAAACGAGACTACGATGGAATTCCCCGATGGTGCGCATGGCATTTGTCCAGAGTCTGTATCAGTCCCTGGAACCCGGGGCCGAAGTGTCAACAGGGCCTGAGGAAGGGGGGCCTGGACAAGGCCGGTCCATAGGACGGGAAGTGAGGCCCAAGCCCCCTGTGGAAGTCAGGACCCACACGGAGCCAACTGTAAGGGGGGCTGGGACACTCCTCCCTCGAGGCAGGACAGCAGCTTTTCCCTGTGAGCCCAGAGGGACCCGGAGAGGGGTCTCTCCCCACAGGTGTCTGCAGCTTGCATTGGCTGGTGTGAGGCCAGGTCACGCTCCCCCGGCAGCCTGGACAAATTAACTTCTTGAAGGGCCCAGATGGAGCACCCCAAGGACCAGACAGAGGCAACTGTAAGTCCTCCAAGGCACGCCTTAAACCCGTCCAAAGCCCAAGTGCAGAGAAATCTCAAGGGGCCCAAGTCACAACCACAAATTTCTAAACACACAGGGGAATGAACTGTGACCAGGAGTCAGTAGACATACAAGCTGCAGACTCAGACTGGTAAAGACAGCAGAGGCTGGCCATTTTACCTAAATAATACAAAATGTTTGTTTAACATGTTTAAAAAACAGAGAGGGGGATTGGCAGCATTCCAAAGAAATGAGAGGTTACAAACCAATCAAGCAGATTTGTAAACGAAAGTAAAACTTTTAAAATTAAACTATACATTTTGAATTCAAACTCAATATTGACAGAATAAACAGCAGTTTAGACAAAGTCCAAGAAAACGTTAATAAAGGAAAATTGACGGAATGCACACCCGAAAGTCACAAGGACAGGAAGTAAGGAAGGCACGGCGGCAAGAGGCACGGAGGCAGGCGAGGGTGGGCGAGAAAGCACCAGCCTGTGTCTGAGCCCCCCCGGGGAGAGGGGACAGGAGGGCAGTGGGTGAGCGGGATTCACAGAGGGCAGGCAAGAGTAGGGAAGAGTCCAGAACTCACAGAATTCTCCAGTCCTCGTAGCTAATCTTAAGAAACAAAAATAAATCTATACCCAAGTACACCATATTAAATCTGCAGAATGCCAAAAACAGGAGAAAAATCTCTCCAAAGCAACCAGAAGAAAAGACAGATTTTCTCTGAACGAATGGTAGACTGTCAGCTCACATCTCCCTGGAAGCCGCATGAGAGGGCTAAGAGAGAACAATCTCAACCTCGAATTCTCTTGCAAAGGCTCTTTCAAGGACAAGAGCAAAAGAAAGACACTTCCAGACCAGCGACCTGAGGACTTCGACTCCCAGGACTCCCAGTGAAAGCGCAGAGGTACGCTAAGCCTTCCCGGAGTGTGTGAAGAGAAATAAAAGTATCAAGTATCATCGCATGCTCTGAGGCCTTCAATCAAATTAGAAACAATGTTAAAAATGGCAATTACAGAAAGGGGTGAGCAGAGATACAATCACCTAACCCAGCAAGTTTCAACCTTTTCACCTTGGGGCATAGGGAAATGGATTTCCCGGCAGGCAAGGCCAGTCCTTGAGGACATGTTCCCCACCCCCAGGAGCACTAGCCCCGGGGAGGGGCTCTGAAGGGCACAGGGACCCTCAGGCGTGCACAGAGATCTTGGACTCTGTGAGGGCAGGAATTGTCTCTGTTTTGCCCGCCCCTACACATGGTGCCTGGTGCATGTACGTCGAAGATGCGCTGAGCAGACAGACGGCGGGTCGGGGAGCTTTCCTACGAGGCCCTCTGTGCCACAGGACAGAGTGTGGCACGAAGGCTGGGTGGAAAGTCCAGCTGCCCTCTCTCCTCTCCCTCCCGCCCCCCCTGGTCTCCCAGCCAGGAATTGGTACATCACCTGGATTCACTGAGGGGACAAGTCAGTGACCCTAAATAATGCTTTGAGGTTTGCGAGGGCCCTAGGACATATGCTGTGTACAAAAAAGAACTGTTCTGTAAGGCACAGCCGCAAGGTTCCCTGTGGGACCTCCTGAAGCTCCGTGCTGCAGACAGCCCCCATTTCTGAGCCAGTGTCTCGTGTCAGCTCTCTAGTCGGTGACATCACCACTTCCAGATCCTGTGATTGGACTTCCTTCCCGGGACAACTGGCTGTGGAGCCTGGTGACGGCTCAGGAAGTCGGAGCCTCCAATCCTGTCACCACCAGAGTGGCCCACTCTCCCCACCTTGTTGGGAAGGGACCCGATGGAAGCTTCAGGCATGAAAGCATATTGCAGAAGCATTGGAGCCTAGACGTATTTTAAGTAACAGCTTAAAAATATGAAAAATCAAAAAAGAAACTGAGGTCTGAGAAGTCTCCGTTTCCGTGCCGTGCGAACGTGTGTGCCGGCGAGGTTTGTGTCTTCCCAAAGGGCGCTTCGAAGTCCCAGCCCCCAAACCCGTGCATGGGACCTTATTTGGAAACAGAGTCTTGGCAAATGTAATCAAGTTGGGGTGCCACCACAGCTGGGTTGGGGGGGCCTAGCTTCAGCAGGTCTGTGTCTTTACAAGAAGGCACACACACAGAGACGCCACGCGAGGACAGAGGCAGGCCCGAGGGAGGCACCTGCACACAGGGACTCCGGAGCCAGCAGCAGCGACAGATTCCTGGCTTCCAGAGAGCGGCCCCGCCCACACCTGGACGAGAAGCGGGGCAGGAGGGGTCTCCTGAGAGCGGGGTGGGGGCGGGGCGTACAGCCGCAGCCTCTGCGGGGTGAGCGCTGCGGTGAGACGCCCCCACAGAAAGAGCGAGTGTCCCCGAGAGCAGCACTGTGTCCCCGGGGCCCCCGCTCATGGAGAGGGCCCAGCGTGGTGCTGGGAGCGCCCGTGGGATGGGGGCCGAGGAGCGAGGCCGGGCGCAGGGGCGGCGGGGCCCTTCCAAGAATCGGGGTCTCTGGCCGCAGCCCCGCTTCCCCCGCCGCGCGCTGCAGCGCCCCCTCTGGTGGGAGGTTGTCGCGGTCGCCGGGCTTTTCCTGCGGGACCTCTGGGGGTGCGCGGGCTGCCAGGACGGCCCTGCGGGTCAGGACGGCGGCCAAGCTGTCCCTCGGCCCACGACCCAGGCGTGGGACTGGGCCCTGCAGGTGGAGGGACACACGGGGCCCCGGGGCCTGCAGCCTGCCACCAAACGCGCTAAACCGTGCTGTGTCACCGGGGAGCCACGGCAATCTCAGGGGTGCGGTGAGGGCTTCTCAGCAGAGACTGGGCTGCGATTTTGTCCCTCTCAGCGGCTAGGGTGGCAAAGGTGCTGCAAAGGTGCTGCGTGGCCTTTCCACACTACCGTTCCGGCATTTTAAGTCCTTCGAGTCCTGTCTAGCCCCTCTTCATTTGGGACTTCAAAGACCCCCCATCTTTTCAGGGTAAAGGGAAGCCCCTTAGGAGCCCCACAAGGTCCCCACGTGTCCCTTCAGCCTCTTTCCGTGCAGCTCTCCCACAGCAGCTCCTCTGCCCACTCACTTTAAACTGCGCCGACCTGGTGTTTACCCCATTTTTTAAATGGCACCTTCATCTAACCCGTTTCCTCTCCTCCTTCAAAGCTCCATTTAAGAGCCATCTCCTCTGGGAAACTTTCCTACACATGCACACATGTGTGCACACATGTACTCATACACGTGTGTGCTGCACTGACACATGCATTCTCACACTCTCCCTGAGCACCTACAGTGTAAGGACACACCTCCGCTACATCCCTCCCAGCCACCGAACAGTTCATCTGCCTTCACCTCTGTGACTGGACGAAGGGCCCCCAAGGGCAGAAGCCACCATGTCCCGTCTGACGAGCAGGTGACCGGACCGGGAGAGACACAGCCGTGCTTCTTGATGGAACAAATGAGTGAGCTCACGTCTTCCTGAACCGATGGCTGTCGGGCAGGGCTCTCCGCTCGCCAGCATGCTCCTCTGTCGCCTTGCACAGCGAACTTCCATGTCCGCGCTTCCAGCTCACAGCCCTCGGAGGCTCAGGTCTCGTGTCCACGTGGCCTGGTCATGCCAGGAAGCCTCAGGGTGCTTTGGGCCTGTACCGGGACGGGCCACCTGTCTGTTCCAGCACCTGTCCTTATAACCCATGGACACCTCTGCGCAAAGGCCCACTGCCCGCTGGGACACGTGCTGGCGGTGAGCACGTTGGACACTCTTGTCCAGCTCCTCGTGGCAGAGCCATGGACCGGCCACCCGAGAAGGCAGGTGCTGTGCTCAGGCCCCCGTTCGGGGGGGAGCCAGATCTCTGGGGTTCACGTCGCTACTTTTCCTACTGTATCTCTCACTTACCTCTTAATTTTTCTTTTTTTTTTTTTTTGGTGAAAAGCAGAGCTATCTTCCACTTCTAGTGGACCATCTGCAACCGTTTGCACAGCTCAGCAAGTACAGAGAAGTGTTATATCATGTGGGCAGCAACTCAGGGGTTTTTTTATCCGATTATGTAATTATCTCAACGCGCCGCGTTATGTAAGTGTACCTGGAACCAGGTTATTACAGAGTAAAGCCAGAGATTCACAGCGGATTCCCTTCTTAGGTATTTCTGAAGTTTGCCAAGGACTTGCGATATCCACTAGGTTACATTCCTCCTTAGTTCAACATTTCCATAGTGGGAGGCGGTTCTTCACTGAAAGACAAAGGGATCTCCAGGACAGCTGTTAAAGCTGGTGCCTCAGGAGAGGGAGAAACATTTCTTTGAAGCACTCTGCGCTGTCACTTTGAAATGCTGGTGACAGTAATCGCATATGCCACCAATTACGAGTCTGGTTTAGAATCCGTGGACAGGGCCAGAACCGTGAGGCAGGATTCTTACATGCTATGTGTGACTGGCCAGTTCACAATGACCGTGACATCCACGTAGTGCTGTGAGGCTGCCGACGGGCCACACTACGTGCTGTTGGCGACTGTTCAGTCAAAGGTATCACAGGAGCTTTCCCTGCACCCGTTTGGAAAGTGATACCGCCCCCAGCCCCAGCTGGTGCGGCTCAGCTGTTTGTGCATCATCCTGCAGACGGAAAGATCGCCAGTTCGATTCCCAGGCAGGGCACATAGGGGAGGCAACTGACTGATGTTTCTCTCTCACAGTAACATTTCTCTCCTTCTCCTTCTCCCTCCCCTCCCCTCTCTCTAAAATCAAAAACAAAAACATTAAATTTAAAAAAGAGAGAGAAAGTGATGCCACATCCGAGAGTCACATGCACACTGCTGCTCTGGGTTACTTCAGGCGTCCTCGCCCAGTGAGCAGCCTGTCTCTCCACCCGAGCGCTGCAGCGTGCTCCGTCAACGGCAAGGACAGGACCCCGGCCTTCCTGAGCCCGTTCTGCGCCACCCCCTTTCACCAGCCCTCGTTGGTTCTCGCTGTTGGGTTTCACGCACACCGCTGCTAGGAGAATTTAACAGCACTAAAGATGTTAAAATGGGACTGCATGAGGACAGTGCTCCTAAAGCGTCCTCACTCGATGAAAAGCGGAACTCGGGGGGCTGGAGCTGAGCGCCGACACGGAAGCGCCTTCACATTCCGCGTGGCAAAGGCCGTTTTGGGGTGTCCCACCTCTCTCATCTCCATTTGTTATCTTTTTTAGAAAACAACCTCACCAGGAACTCATTTCCATGTACACTTTTATTCCCATTTTCTTCCCAGCTGGTTTTACTAGAACAATGGTTGAAAATGCTTCGTCCTCAAAGCAAAAGAAATTAGCCCGCTTTCCTCTGTGTTTCCCACGTGGTTCGCTGGGTGCCCCTGAGGCACTTAGCAAAGGCACACAGAAGTCACCTTCACAGGATGCCTGCAGCCTTGAACCTGCTGCCACTTAACTTAACCAAGTTATTTCCTATTTTTGCTCACTGACAACCATCTTGCACATGTAGCAGAGGTGACATCATCCCGGGGACACCAGTGACTCACTGCTAACATCCTCGAGGCATCTGTTTCAGTCCCTGTGTCAAAGGATGTCAAGGACCTTAATCTCAGACGGGTCACATGGCTGGAAGACCCGTGGTCACTGGAAGTTGTACTGGGGGCTTTAGGCTCAGTCTTGATCCATGTGGAGGGTAGGACCTTCTTTACGTAGATAGACAAGCAGCATGATTAAACTGTCCTTGTCCTCAGCTCCCCCAGAGCACACAGCAGCATGCCTTGTCTCCATCCTGGCTGTACCAGCCCCCGGTCCGGTGTCCCCACGCTCAGCTCTGCACAGGCTGCACACTGGGCTGCAGGCACCCCACCGTTCCTGGGCAGCCCTGAGCCTCAGATCCCGCCACTGGCTTGCTCAACACTCCACCTGTTCCTGCAGGTCCTCTTTGAGGAGCAACCAATTTCCAGAGATGCACAGGCTTATTCTTGGGATGAGCACCAACCAAGCTGGGCCCCTTGGGTCCTTGAATCAGACACAGAAAGACAGAATCGCCATTGTTATCGGCATTTGGAAGGCTGGTGAGGCCTGGGTAAACACCTTCCCTTCCCAGGAGAGCACAAGTGCGTCCCCAGATTTCTCGTGTGACAGCGGAGGGCGCGGCAACTCTCACTCGCACAGGCTCGCATTCCTCGATGAGAACAGCCACCAGTGGGGACGAGAGGAAGGACAGACGACAACCGTAGGTCCAAGACGCCCTGTCCCACCCCAGTTAGGGGCCTCCTCGGTTACAAGGAGACCAGAGAGAAACGGGGGTGCACCTAGAACTACGGGACAAGAGGATGTAACTCAGAGAGAGTTCCTTTGCTTTGCAAAATGCAAACAAACATGTCCATTCTCTGTGTTTTATTTAAAACACATATATTTTCAAATGCGTGCTATTGTGGATTACACTGCTTTGCCAAAGTCATGAATGTTCTTAACCTGCCCTGCAGAGACACGGCATTTATCGTGAAACGAGGGAAGACAACCATGATCTAATAGCAGGGCGCATTTTTATCTAAGTTGAATGACTCTCCAACCACATTTCAAAGACACTTGCCCATACTTCAGGGCACACGATTCTTACCATCCTCTGATTTAACAAGTGTTTGCCTCCCAACGATCGAAAGGGAAAAGCTCTACATTGAATAAGAGAGAATAATGCGCCCAGAGCCCCATGTTACTCTCTGAAAATTAGGAACCCCCTGTGGATGGTACAGACCCATGGTGAAGCTCATCAGGACACTCCCCTTGGGGGTTGAACAAGCAGCCTCCCCAGGGATACTCAGTGTGAAAGGGCGGGGGTTTCATCTGTGATCACAGTGCGCCTGGGTGTGGGTGTGGGTGCGGTGCCAGGAGAGGTGTGGGGAGCAGAGAGCCTTGGTGAGAACAGAGTCGGGGGCTGGGAGCTCAGGCAGAGACCTGGAGCACTCGGCCTGCAGTCAGGATGCTTCACTGCACAGCCTCACAGAGGATTTCCAACACATTAAGATCAAACAGTTTTATTTGCTCCAATAAGAGTGAATTACCTGGGGTTTGTGAAATAGGGTTCTACAGAATGCCTCCCGTCTGCCCCGTGGCATTTCCTCCCCGTGTTCCCTCAGGTAGCTGGGCCAAGGTGGGGGGTGAGCCACCTCTGAGGCAGTCAGCTAAGAGGCATGGAGGGTCTCGGTACCTGGGGGCTTCAGAGTGTGATGGGACACACTTTGCCTCCTGCTTTCTATCACGCTGCCGCGGGACTCAGAGGGGCTGGCAGACCAAGGGTCAAAATGGGGCCAAGTCCCTCTGTGTCCCTGCAGGCTGACTGAGCTCAGCACTGAAGGGGACCCCCCGGACCCGGAGACCCTGTGGAGTTGCTATTTTCCCCCATCAGCACAAGCTAACAAGCACCTAGGTGAAAAGTGAGAACTCACCCTGTTTTGGAGCCTATACTTCACCTCGTGCGGGTGCTCCCCATCTAAGATGCACCCCCTTTCCAGTAGAATTAATGTAAAAAAATCATCTCAGCATCAGTAAGTTATGGGCGGAGGTGAGCCCTAATGTAATTGGGCTAGTTCCGTTCACAGACCAGCAACACCGAGACAATGTCAGGTTCGAATTAGCTGCTGCCTGTCACAGGAAGCAGGGCTGGTGGGACCAGCCGTGAGCCCACTCTGGGCCGAGGTGAAGTGCACGGCACCCGGGCTGGAGAAGCGGGGCGGAGGGGAACAGAGTGAGACCGGCCTACTGGAAGAAGGGAGGCCGATGCTGAGTGGTCACTGGTGGTTTCCAGCACCCCACGTCTCAGGCATCTGTTCTCAAAGTGGAAGGGGAGACCATTTAAATCAACATCACAAGCCCCCCAAGGGCTGGCCCCCTCCCAACAGGTACGCCTCCTCCCCAAACGCTCACACTCGCGCCGCCCAACCCTTCTCAACAGCAGTCCTCACGCGTGGACGTGGACGTGGACGTGGACGTGGACCGTTTCCAAAGCATCCCATCCACCTTCCGAAGAAGCCACTCCCCTTTTTCCTCACTCAGAGTGTGAGGTCGGCAATCGCCCCACCTGACGAACCTCAGGTGACAGTGACCGCAAGCACACCAGCGCTCATGTCTGACCGAGAAAGAGCACATGCCGCCCACCCAGGTGACCGCACTCACTGTGAGGGGCACTCTGGCTTTGGTGACGATATTTGCGCCTAGAATCAGTGGCACGGGATACCACGCACACAAAGCAGTACAAACAGACTCGGAAACCAACACAGGGCTCCTGGAAACCTCGTAACTTCACTGGTGGGCGCCGAGCCCCGTGGGCCTGCTGGACGGTTCCGCCGTGGCCATGGCTGCGCGCCCAGCAGGTGGGACTGAGAGCAGGTGAGACCGGGGGTGGGTGGTTGGAGGTCGGACAAGGGAGGTGCCACTTGTTATTAACTTCACGTACGACAGCCAAAGATAAAAAAAGTGAGAACTCTCCAGAAGGACTAAAGTCCACTTTCCTTTCAGGTTATAATTTGAAATACCTCCCACCAGGAAAACCCTGCTTGCTCTGAAAGGTTTGCAGTGGTGCGGACCAGCCAAGACCCTCACGCCAGCTGTTGAGACCATGAGCAGGCCGAGCAGTTTGGAAAACAATGTGGCCGGTCTGGGGAGGCTGGAGGTGCACATGCCCACTCAGGGCTCCATCCTGTCAGCCCGGAGGCACACACAGCCTGGGAACGCTCAGAGACACACCTGGGAAACGGCCTCACCTGGAAGCAAACTGTCTACCTGGTGGAGGAACAGAGCATTGTGCCCAAACACTCCCCACCAGGGAGACCGGGCCAGCCGCAGCTGCACACAGCAGGGACGCGGGCGACTCTCCAAATGGGGGGTGACCGAGGGAAGGGGAGACCCAGAAGAACGCGCATGGATGGATGCTGCTTGCGTGACCTCAGACTCACACGCAACACCTGTGGCTCAGGACGCCCTGCACAGGCACTGCTGAGGACCACACTGGGGTCGTCTGCCCAGAAGTCAGGCCACAGGCAGCCTCCGGGAGGGCAGGGGGCTGCCAGGTTCCGTTTCTTGGCCTGAGAGGCTTGCACACCTGTGTGCCTTGGAATCACCTGTTGGCTGTCCCTGCAGGTACCTCTCTGAGACTATTTCTGCCAACAAGTGCTCTTTATCCTGGCCCAGCCCAGGGCGGCCCATGTGACCACGGGCACAGGTGTCCCTGTGTTCACCACAGTGTCGCCGACCTAGTCCTGCCATAGCAGGTGTGACTCAGGCCGTGTGCCTCCTGAGACTGTGAGGCCTGAAATCGAGCCGTCGCCAGTGGGCTGTGCTTAGCAGATGTGTACCGACCGGCACCAAACAGAGCAGCTCGGTAAGCCTTATGTGACAACCCCCCCACCCCCAAAAGAAACCTTACAGGCAAGAAGGGGCTGGAAAGAAGTATTTGAAGTCATGCAAGGCAAGGACCTACATCCAAGATCACTCTATCCAGCAAAGCTATCATTTAGAATGGAAGGGCAGATAAAGTGCTTCCCAGACAAGGTCAAGTTCAAGGAGTTCATCATCACCAAGCCCTTATTAGATGAAACGTTAAAGGGACTTATCTAAGAAAAAGAAGATCAAAAATAGGAACAGTAAAATGAGAACTAACCCACAACTACCAACAACTGAACCTAAAATACAAAACTGAAAGCTAAGAGGAACAACCAGAACAGAAACAGAATCCCAGAAATGGAGATCACATGGAGGGTTTTCAGTGGGGAGGGGGAAGGAGAAGGGGGAAAAGGTACAAGGAATAAGAAGCACAAATGGTAGGTAGAAGATAGACAGGGGGAGGTTAAGAATAGTATAGGAGATGTAGAAGCCAAAGAACTTATATGTACGACCCATGGACATGAGCTAAGGTGGGGGATACAAGTGGGAAGGGGGGTGCAAGACAGAGGGGAATAAAGGGGGGGAAATGGTGCAACTGTAATAGCATAATCAATAAAATATTTTTTTTTAAAAAGCAAGTGGGCTGTGCTTAGCAGATGTGTACTGACTGGCACAAAACAGAGCAGCTGGATGAGCCTTACGTAACCTCCCCCACCCCTGCCCCCGCCACACAGGCTCTGTGCCCCGAGGAAAGGAGCAGACAGATGCCGCGGCCCCTGGTTTCAAGAACTCCTGGTGCAGGCTGCAGGGAAGCCAGTGATTCGCATCCAGGCTGGGGGCTGCAAGGCCCTGACAGCCCATGGAGAGAGCAGTAGCCCCAATGGTCACCAGGAGGGCTGGCCCTGACCCAGAACACAGGCTTGGGCACAGGCCAGAACATTCCAGAACCTCTCAACCCTTTTATCCAGGGGGACCCCACCTCTCCAGGGCTGCTGACGGGCTATGCCATGGTAGAGGCAAACACACGGTGCTTGAGATTCAGAGCCGCTCTTGCCAGCATCTGGGTTGTCTGAGATGCTGTCCGACAGAGAAAGACAGCAGGACAGCACTCTGTCCTTGGGGCCCCGGGTCCAGGATTTCAGTCACTAACTCGCTCCGTGACCTTTGGCCAGATCCTGAAACCCCCAAGTGTCAGCTTCCTCACCTGCGCAACAGGAATAACGAACGACCCCGTGGGGCAAGGCGACGAGACAGCGAGACAGCAGATGGCAGAGAGGTCCACACTGTGACACAGCACCTAGGCATGTGGGAGTGGCACAGGCCTGGGCCCGGGGGCCCCACGGTGACATCAGGATGTCACCAAGGCCACAAAACCCGCCCCACTCTGGTATGGAAACACCAGAACAGAAGTCAAAGGTGGCGGCGGGACAAGTGTCCTCAGCCTGGATACATGTCAGACGGTAAGTGACTGTCCTGCTCTGGCTGAGTTTCTTTAAAGAACACTCGAGGAAAGCTTTGACTAGACACCAGGAAGAGAACTGAGGTGTCGGCAGCTGAAAGACGGGGCCGCCGAGGCTCCAGTGTGCTCAACACCCGTGTCACTTCTGTCCTGTAACAAATGACACAGGCCTCGGGGCAGCTGTAGGAGGCTCTGCAGAGCGGCCAGCAGACAGCCATAGGGATAGGACCGCAGAGCTGTGTGTGCAAACGTGCGTGAGGGTCTCGGGACAGAGACCGCCCCGTGGCCGCAGCTCAGCACAAAGGCCGGCCGGCATTGACTCGCTGTCCGGCGGTGAGGGCCGGTTTCCGGCTCCCGCGTCACTGGTAACAGCAGAGAGCAGCAGAGAAGGTGCCCCGGTCACCCGTGGCGATGACACTGCTGAGTGTCTGCTCTGCGCCCGCAACTCCTCTGTTGAGAGCTCGAGGGGGTCCTCAGGTCCCCTCGTGGCCCGGCGCGCAGGTGGCCTGGGCTGAGGACCCCCGGGGGTCCCGTCGGGCACGGACACCACAATCTGCCTGTGACATTGCGCAGCCCATGACTTTATGCGGGCTCAGTGACAGGTCAGCACCTGCAGGTCAGAGGTCACTTGGAAATTACGTGCTGAGAGCTCTTCAGCTGAAAAGGCCTAACTACTTAGTAAAAGCTGCCTTCAGCTGGAGGGTGCGCCTGGGAACCCAGACAGACTCACCCAAGGGCGGGGGGAGCGGCTGGGAGCCTGCAACGTGGCCTAGCTCTCCCCATGCGGCTCGGAGAGGCCGTGACTTCATGCAGGAGGCTCTGACCTCCCCCACGTGGGGACTCGCTGAGCTACTGACGACGTCCCGAGCAACTCACAGCCCTAACTCTTTCGTGTCCCTCAACGCCCGCAGAGAGGATACTAGAGGGTAGGGTGGTGGCCAGGACTTGTCCTTGCAGGGCTGGAGGGGACAAACTCTGACCTCCTGCGACCTTGGGGACAGGCTCAGGGTGTGGGTTCTTGGGGTGGAGGGAGCGACCTGAGACAGAACTGGGGACAGCCCCGACCAGGTGAGCCGACTCAGTCCCACAGAAGGTCAGCTTGACTCCTCTGCTTCCCGTCGCTGTGTATGTGACCCAGGGGTCAGCAGTGACGACACACCCAGAGCAAAGAAAGGGACACACCGGGAACATGCCTGGAGCCCTAACATCACATGCTGACACTTGACCGAATCACTCAGTGCCAAGGAGCAGACACCCAAATGCTCCCCTTGGCGGGCATTTGAAGGCTCCGTCTCGTCTGGAGTTCCACACGTTTGCGCAGTGATGGGCACCTGCCTTCACGTGACTCATCGTTCTCCGTTCCCACACCCACTGCACGTGATGATAAAACAATTTAACTTCCCAAAGGCCCTTTGTGGCACATACATGGGGACTACAGTCATCAGCTGAAGAGGGACAGATGTCCCCAATGAAGCGCTAATGAGGCAGGAAGAAAAACAAGTCAAATATGGTAAATATATTAAGACAGAAAGTCCCACTTCCCAATGTCAGCCTATTAATTAAAATTAAAGTTACGCGGGGCCACTTATTAAGTCTTCAGTGTAAACACCAGCTGACAAAATTAATTGCACGACGGCCCTCCCCAGCTGTTCCTGCGGCCTCGGTGCTGGGAGAAGGAACACCCCGTGACGGTGGCAGCACAGAGGGCACGCCGCCCGTGTCCCCGAGGGACCCCCGTCCCGCCCCCTGGCCCCTCTGCAGGAGGACAGAGCTGAAGTTCCTCACAGCGGTGGGATCGTTTCTTTTCCTTCCCTATCAGGGAAAGAGAGAGTTCACTTCCAAGTTTTGATGTTTTTCTTTTCTAAGCGGTCTGGAGCAGCACATAGGCATTTCATTAAAGGCTACTCTGCACAAGTGTGGCAGGTTACTGCTTCCAGAGACACAGGCATCCGCAGAAGGAGGGTGGTCCAGGGCGCTGGTCCCCGAACGCGGTGGCGAGAGGGCGCTGGGGTCCTCGCGCTCCAGCTGCTTCCATCTGCCTCCCGGCTCCAGTGCCAACCCCCGTGAGCAGGGACTGTGCCTCCTGGACCACAGACCCTCCTAGGAAAACGGGGGAGGCCTGCCCGTACCTTCCGGCCGAATCAGAGGAATCCACGGAAGCTAAGAGTGTTCGAAAACGGCTCCGGCAGAGTCGAAAGCACCAGCGGAGTGCGAGGCGCCGGTACTTGCCGTCAGGAGAACCGAGGAAGTTCAAACTCGTTTTAATTTCGTTAGGGTACCAGTAACAGAGAGCTGTTTCATCAAGCAGATGCAAACCTGCCATTTACAGATGTAGAGAATCTTCCTTATGTGATCAGTACTATTTTTTGGTATATTTTCTTACGCGTCGGCCTGCAGCTCACACACTTTGTGGGTGTGCGTGTGTAAGAGAACAAATGTTTGAGAACTATTTGAGTGTCTGGAGGCACCCACGCCGGCCACCGCCTCACTGGGGGGCAGGGAGCACAGTCCCCACCTCCAGGTGCCAGTTCTATCTGGACAAACACTGATGCAGTCGGTGGTCCACTCACAGAAAGGACATCGCAATGCATGCTGCGGCCGATGGGGCGTGAGTGACAGCCAGACACCCCCGGGACTGGGACTCGACCCCTCCTCGTGCAGGTATGAAGCCGGATTTCTCCACTCGCCGCTGGGTGACGGGCGTTTCCTCAAGCTTCCTGATGGTCGTGTAGTATCTTCCCGTTGAGAGCAACATAATTTGACCATTCCTCACTTATTTTTAAGTAAAAAAAATAACATTGCAAGGAGCACTCTTGCACATAGATCATTAATTAATGTCTTATTGTGTCCTTAGAATGCCTTGGTACAAATGGGAATACTGAGTTAAAAGCCACAGAAATCTTGAGGTTAACAATACACGTCGTTTTCCAAAAGCCTGAAACAATTCACACTTCCCCAGCAAGTCAAAGCGCATGCTCCAACGTGTGGGCAAGACTCACTGACTAATTTAACCTGTGTCTCTCTGGTCCTTAGCAGTGCGTAAAAACGCCTGGAGCTTGCACACATTATTTTTCTGTTTTGTAAGTGATGCCCATGTCTTTGGCCCATTTTGTTTTTGGAGAGGTAGGAGAGCTCATTGTTTTCTAGGAGTTCTTTATCTATTATGGAACTAGCCCTGCATCAACGTTTATGTATATATGTTCTCCTCCTACATTTCCTTATCACTTCAAGTATAAATTTTGACATATAGTTTTCAACATTTTAATAAGTCAAACGTTCTCTTTTGTGAAACGTTTCCTCTCCTTTGCTTATATGCTTAGCAAGTTCTTTCCCACTCTGAGATCAGTTAAATATTCAACTATAATGTGTTTCTTTTTGCACATTTTGGGTATTTTTATTGAACTCTGATCCATACGGCGTCTTTCATGAGTACAATGCAAGTGAGGGACTTCTTTACCCTACTCAGTTTTCCAGCGTGACTTACGGCGTCACCTCTGCCCCCCATTTGTGATGCTTCTTTTACAGCATGCTAAGTTCCAGAGAACTACCTCCGGCGGCTCACTGCCGCTCCTACCCGCTAACAAGTTCTCACTGGTCTGGAAGGAGCCCTTGCCTTCTTCCTGCATCGGGGGCTGCACGTTAGTGCCTGGAGATGGGTTTTCTTGATCGTTGTAGGGATACTTCCTCATTTCTCACTGAGTGGTGTCAGAATGGACCTATAATTTATAGCATTACATCTTTTCTTGTAAGATTATCATAGATGTAGAACTCTGCCTACCATGAATTTAACACACCAGATCTCCAGTTTCGGGGATGTTGTCACTCTATGATCCTCTGCCATTGTGGGTGGCAGACTTTCTGGTAGTTAATTCCGCTGTCAGGCGAGGGACCCACTGGGGCAGGGTGGTGAGAGAGGGTGAGCCCTGGGGGTACAGAGATGTCCCAGACCCCAAAGTACAGAACTCCAACCTGGTGTCTGCCTCTCTGGCGGTAAGAACAGGGCAGCCTGCCTGCCCAGCCCTCGTCACAGCATTGTGGTTTCATATTCGGAAAGAGTCACTTAGCGTTACAAGGGCTTGGTTACGTGCCAATGCCAGCCCGCTAGCACCTGCCCCGGGATGTGGGACTCACAGAGAGAGAACCAGGAAATGCCAGTGAGGAGACTGGCCCCTTCCCTTCAGCACAACAGGTGAACAAATGTCTCCTCTGGCACCAGCCCAGCCTCGGCAGAGCCATCTATGTGTCCCAGGCTCTCGGCACTCGGGGCACACACACGACCACATGAAAAACGCGCTCAGCATGACAACATGGTGTCCCACATGTGAGGGGGTCGGGCACAGTGTTGGGGATCACCACTGACGCAAGCCACGCCACCAAAGACGAGCGCCCGGTTCCTCCTGGCTGACACGCTCACACCCACGGTTAGCTGCGGGAGTTTCCAAAAGACCTTCCACAGCAGCCGCCGTCTGAAGTGTGAACCCTCCCCTCCTTCCACATCCCCTCCGCCCACACAAGAACTTCAGTAAGGTTCAGCCTGTGCCAAATCACAGACACGCGACACACAAGTCATCACCCGGTACCAGGGCCCAGCCTGTGTGAGCCTGGAAAGTGCTGGACTCTTCTGAACTTGCCCATCCTCCCTGCAGCTGGGCCATGCCTGCCTCCCGAGCCTGCGACGTGTTTCCAGAAACGTAGCCACGGAATTCCGTGCCCAGCCAGGAAGATGGCTCCCTTTCGATTCTGAGTTTAGTAAACCTAAGCATGAGGGTGAGATATTTGTAGGCCGATAATATAATGGTAATAATCACTACATTTCTCTTAAAGAATCCTTACATTTCCCAAATTCTCATCCCCCACTCTGCACCTCTCCAATCCGTTCACATATCCGTTCTGAGCATGTCACTCAGCCCCCACGCCTGTACTGTGGGCCCACATCTGGACGCCCCACAAGGCCCCCTGTGGGTGTTGCCACACCTCCCCCAACACCCTGTCTGTCAGGCACAAGAAACAGCTGGCTGAGCTTCCAGGGCCCTCTGCTCTGTGCCCCGGGCCAGTGTTCACACTGTCACATCTGCCCCTCTCTGCACACACCCACTCACACTTGGCCCCACGCCCCATCCTCGGCCAGCGACTCCAGACAGGAGTCAGGCACCTGTCCCCTGTTTGCACAAAGCACTCATATTTTTTTCCATTGTGGCATTGAACATGAAGCCACTGAAGTTTGCACCTGTGACAAAGAGGGGACCCAAGAAACCTGTATGTCCCAATCACATTCTACTGAGCTCGGAACCTATCCAAGCACCTGCTACCTGGCCCACAGCACCTGAAGGATAAACGTGAGGAAGGAGTAAAAGAATAATTTTATAGGAGCATTTCTTACCAAATTTGGTACAGTCATCTGTACTTGAAGTAGCTGCTGTTTTTGTCTTCTTTTTGACAAAGGAGAAGCACCCGAGATCACAGGAACGTGGGGGTGTGGAAGTTACCAGAATGCTGAAGACAGTCCTTCATGTCGGGGATTCTCCAGGAAGAAAAATCAGTTCACAACTTAACACGTGTCCGTTTACACTCTGCTCAGAAGAACCGGCGCTCGGGGAGACCAGCCCACACTCCTGCAGCTGCTGAGGCACAGTCCCCCGGCACGTGTACAGAGACAGCCCGGGCGGGGCTCACAGAGAGGGGGTGTCATCTGGCCCCCGCACTGGATTTACCCACGGAGCACTCCCACGAGGCACGCACTAGTCAGAGCGCCCCAGATTGGCGTCAAGGATGCCAAGAATTAACTGAATCAAAGCGTGTCTGTAACACCCTTCGTGGCTGGCACGGGGCTCTTCCTGTGTGTCTACACCTCCTTCCCCAAACCCCAGCGAGGCTCACGGCTGCGGGAACTCAGGCCCGGCCTCTTCCCCACGTGGCCCTCGCCATCTGTGCAGGCATTTGCACAAGACATGCAGGAAGGGACACGGGCGCGGACTCAGAGCGCACACACAGGTCACCCTGAGAACCATGTTTCTCCTGGAGAGACTAGAGCTGGCTTGGGCCCCCTTCAGAACAAGGACCACAGTTGCTAAGGTCGGTCAGCGGCTGGAGGCAGAGCCCCGACCAGGATCCAGGTGAAATCAGGAGTCCCGGCCACAGAACTTGCCCCGGGCCTCGTTCAGGGGAGGAATCTGGCTGCTCTGTCCCCATGTCCCAAGAGTGACGGGGAGGGCAGTGGTGTCCACAGAGGCCAGACCCGGTCAGAGCAGAGCCCACGGCACCAGCTGCCTCTGGGGGACACATTCGGATCCTCAGAGCCTGCCTAATGCCACACCGGTGAAGCTGGAGACACAGCCACAACAAATCCAACAGGAAAACATCCGGAAGGCTCACCGTCCTCTTTGTCTTCCCGTGCGCTCCGATTGGAAAGGAGTGTTGATGAGAGACCCCAGAACAGAAAGGTCATTGGACGTCCCTCTTCTTCCCGCCGACAGACCCAGAAAGGACGGAAGAAAGAGGCTGAACCGTCGTCAGACCTCCGTGTCTGAACTCGGCGCCTCGCTCCATAAGGCATGCCTGTCGCCTGGGCCCACCCCTGCCCGACATCCTCTTGTCCGCCACAGAGAGGCGACATCATGTGGGCGTCTTCCCTGGGGAACAAAAATCTCTCTGCGAACATGGTGGGCAGTTTCTGAACCCACCCTCTTCCCACGAGGGCCAACGGTTGGCCAGGGTCTGAACCCTGACCCCTGTCTGCTCTGTGCAAGTGCAGAAAACACCGTTTCTGGAAGCCAGAACGTTTTGTTTTTGTTTAAGAAATGTGAGGAAGGATCATTTCCCCAAAGAAGGTGCATGGATGGCTAACAGGCACACGGAATGATACCCAACATCACTAAATATTGGAGAAATGCACATCGGAGCCACCGTGAGACAGTACCCTCCCCCCATGACGACGGGGATGGAAACCGGTGTGGCCACTCAGGAGGTTAAACATGGGATTACCCCACGATCCAGCAATCCCACCTCTGGGGCAGCACCCCACAGACCTGAAAGAGTAGTGTCCAGGAGACACCTGTCCACCCAAGTTCACAGAAGCATCACGCACCATGGCCAAAAGGTGGAAGCAGCGCAGGCACCTATTGCCAGGTGGGTGGATCAATGAAACGTGTCCGTCCATGCCGCAGCGGAGGGTCTGGTCTCAAAGAGGAAGGAAAGTCTGACACCTGCTACCACGCAGACACCTTAAGGACGCAACACTACCAAAATAAGTCACCAAAGCACAGATACTGTGTGATCCCCCATGGCTGTGGTTGCCGGGGGAGGTGTAGTCAGAGACAGAGAGACAGAGAGTGAAAGCTTTGGACCAGGTAGTGTTCACTGGGGACAGCGCTGCGGCTCTGCGTGAGGAGAGAGTTCTGGAGACGGACAGTGGTCACGGACACCCTCACACCACTGAACTGGGTGCTTAAAAACAGCGACAAAGGTGCACTTTACATCTGCGTGCTTCACCGAAGGAAGTTATTTGTGGGAAACAGGGAGGCTCCTATTTGAAAGAGCTTTTGACTTCAGGGACAGAGGTGGCTCTCGGGCAGGGGCCTGGACAGGACGGGTGAGCTGGGGAAGTAAGACCTTCCACCAGGCCTGGAGGAGGACACTGGCAGGGCGGTGGCCCACACGTCACTGCGCTGAGTCTGAGGGGACAGTGGACACGAAGCCCAACAGGCACCCAGGACAGGGGCTGGTGTCTGTGTGTGTGTGTGTGTGGGGGGGTGACGAGAGGCCGGGGGACTGAGGAAGCAATGGTGACTCATGGAGACCACTGGTCCCCACCCAACAGAGGCGGGGCTGAACCGGGCAGGAGCACAAGGAACGCAGAGAATTTCCTGGTTGACCTTGGCTGTCTGCAGAGTATTCCTGACACTGACGCAGACACATAGGAAGTGACCCTCGGTGAACAGACAGGCCAGGTCCTGAGGGTCACAGAGTAGAGTGGACACCTCTCTGCACGGCCACACCCAGCCTCTGCCCAGGGCCCCTCCCCCTCACTGAGAAGTGATCAAGGTCAGACCCCACTCTTGGGTTCAGAAGGATGCAGGAGAGACACAGCAAAGAGCCTCTGCAGCCACACTGGGCCTTGCCCCTCACTTGTCCCAGCCGGCAAGGACACTGCAGTGCCCCCACCTGACCCTGTCAACCCCACCTTCCCCCCGGACCCTCACCCCTTCTCCTGCCCCAGTCACCCCCGTGTTCCTTCTCTTTGTTCCTAAGCGACCTTTAAAAACGCTCATGGCAGGTCCTACACGCAAAAGGTCACCAACCTAACAAAACAGAAAGGCTGGGGACACACAGCACGTCCCCGGCCTGTGCTCTTCCTGCCCGTGAGGGCTGGTTCCAGAGTCACCCTTCCACATGGCTGCCTCCCAGGGTCTAGGTGGTGCTCCATTCCTTCCGTGTCTGCACCTACAGATGGTGACAGACTTGCAGACGTGACAGGTGAAGGTCGCAGGAGCTCTCATCCCTTGTCAGTCATGGTTCTGTGTCTGTTTCCTGATCTACGTACTCGGAGACTGCCTCCCGTCCAGGAGGCAGAGGCAGCGGCAGCCTATCGCTCCTCGGGCGTAGGGCGTGTTTTGAGCACCTGGTGCCCGAGCAGGACAAAAGGACCCTCGCTCTGTGACCCTCAATGTGCCTGTCCAGTGGCATTGCCATCTCGCAGGGCTGAGGCCCCACTTTCCTCAGGCTCAGCTCCTTGTGAGGAGAAAGGGTCCTCATGCCCACAGGCATGGGCACGTCTGTTTCTAGAAGACACAGTGGCCCAAATGGGTCTCGCCCGCTGGCTGCTTTTAACCTCAGCGGTCCTCTCCGATGCCCCACATTTCCCGAGAAGGGACCGTCCCCACTGACGTCCTCTGGGGCGTCATCAGCATGGGCGCAAATGTGTTAGCTGTGTGAGGACACATGCCACTTTCCCCAGTGGTGACTTGACATCACGGCTGTGAACACAGCTGGAACCCACAAGCACCCCCAGGCCCTGCGGCTGAAGGAAACTCCGGAAGCCTCCTTCCCTCACTTCCTGTGGCATCGGCGATATCATCCCATTAAATCACTGCCCCCCACCCACGTGAATTCACTGCTTCTTCTCTTCTGCAGAGGGCTGGTTTGCCTCCCCTCAAACAGAATTCGCATCTGGATTCATGGGAGAGAAACCCCAGCCCAGGTGCCTGGGAGAGACCACAATTATGACGTGTCCCCATAACCTTTGAGGGGACATCTCGATGGCAGCCCTCTGACTGTGCCTCCTGTGGACACGTGTGCCCTCAAACTCTCAAGGAACAGAGCACAGAATGTGCCCAGTGTGGACACAGCACACACCGACCGGACTGAACAAGGACACCAGGAAGAGTGGCGGGGACACCGGCCGGCTGAGGGACCCAGGATGGGCTGGGTGACCACTCACACCTCTTCAGTTACCTATCAGAAGCCTGTGCACTTGAATAAACTTGTTATTTACAGGCACATAGGTGCTGCTCTGGACAAAACCGTGGCAGATAGCTCAGGGTGCTAGCAGGCGTTGGGACAGTTAGCTGGGACAGTGGCAGCCACCTGCTCTGTAGACCGAGGCTCACGTCAGTGTGCATCCTCAGCCCCCAGGGTGACTGACAGGGGTGCCATGTGCCCACCAGCCCTCGGGGCCCACAATGCTGCTGGGGGGCCCTGGAGTCCTAGCTACGTCCTTCCCCACGGAGGGGTAGTGTGAGAGGGCGAGGTCCAAGGGCCCTGGAGGTCACCCAGGAAGGGATGGTCCCTGTGAGGACAGGGGTGAGAAGAGGGTAAAGCCTCAAAGCTGCACCTCTGCCACATGGACATGACAGTCCCAGGTCACACACACCCTGCACTTAGTCACCATTCTCTGGTCTGTGGTCATCAGCGCCCCCTGCTGGAGCTGCAGAGGCCTCTCCTGGGGCTCTCACCTGAGTCTACCCGAACAGGACGCTGTGTGTGGGGGACCCATGGGAGCCCTGATCATCCTTCCACTTCAAGACGCTGATCCCGGACACAGAGTATCCTCGCCCAGCACTGCTGCGGAAACGCAGGCGCACCACCGCTGCAAGACTCCCATCTGGCAGCCCCACACACCTTGACCCACGTGGAGACCCCGGCCCTGAATTTCCGAGACTCGTGCCTGGCGCCGCAATGCACCTCCTGAGCTCTGCTGTTCTCCCCTGTAGGCGGGGCGTGAGTCCACTCCCTGGGCAGTCAACCCACCCGGCTGGCCCCGGGTTTTGCCACCGACTGCCCCAGTAACTGAGCAAGTCGTCCATCAGGACAGCCCCCAGCTCCCTCACCCACGAAATGGGGAGAAAGGTGCTACTGAGCAAACACCGTGGCAAGTGCTAGAAGCCACGTTTCAGGCGTAAGAGGTCACAGGTGTCCACTGAAGCCCCACGGGCTGGCCTCAAAGATGCGGGTCTGTCCTCCTCTTTAAAGGGAAGGCCTCTGAACGCTCCTGCCATGGGTGGGGTTTGTGAAGCGCGCCATTCGCATGCACGTCCCTATTGCAATGTTTATAAGGGACGTCCATCAGATGAAAACAGTGAATAAGCATCTGGTTGAGGGGGGGGTCACACACAGGGCACAGCTCCTACAGCGCTGACCGCACACACCTGTGTGATATGTTCTTGACGGCTTTGAAATACAACCACGGGGTAAAAATCACAGACACTGCAGGTCCCAGACGGTCCACCCATCAACAATGCATTTTGGGAAATGCAAGCTCTTTATGGTGCTGCAGCTCTTCCTTTGGACATGGCTGAAGCATGTGACATATGGAAATTAGGAAAAGGGACACCAGCCTCGGAGTCCGTCCTCACGCCCAGGCCTGCAGGACATGACCTCGGCAGCTCTCTGCACGCCTCACCCTGATGCCCGGCCCGCCTTCCCCACCTAATGACTGCCGACAATAACAACCTCCTGAGGCAGCTCCTGGTTTCAGTTTCTGCCCCCCTAATCCAGCCTGAGACCGGCCAGGCTGCCAGTCCCAAAATAGCCCCACTCCTGGGTCACTCAGCGGTCAGCAGGAGACCAGGGATCTGGACAGGCTGCAAGGATGGGTGCCGGCTCCCAGCTCCCACACGGCGGTCCATGACTTTGTGCGAGTGGTCACTGACTGATGAAATCACCCCATTTATCGAGATCCGTAACAGGACAGGGCAGTCTGTTTTGAGGGGAAACTACAAATTGCAAAGATGCAGTGAAAGTCAAGGGCATGGCAGAACCAGAGGGATGGGCGTGAGGGTCCTTGTGACAGAGTCCCACGGGCCGAGCCTGCAGCAGGGACCCCCCTCCCCGCCGACGGTCACCTCCCTGCACCTGCTGTCTTGGGAAGGAGGACACGAGGCAGAAGACACATGAGGGGAAGAACTGTAAGAAAAATATGAAAGCAGTGAGCTCAGCCCACCCTCCCACCTGTGCTCCGAGCTCTAGATAAGCTAACTCCGCCCGTCACTCAAGGGAACCCCGGGGGAACCCCACCGTCGGCACTGGCCCGGGACCAGCACCTGCACCGACACCGGAGAGCTGCTGACCTTTCCCAAACTCCGCACCAGACCGAGTCACGCCAGAGAACGGGCACAACACAGAGCAGGGAATATTTGCAAGCCGAAATTTAAAGAAAAACAGAAAAAAAAGGACAATATGTTTGTACCTAAACAAAGAAAAAGTCAGAATAGTGGAGGTTTAAAAGTGGCACACTCTGAGCTTCACATCAGGTAAAATGCTAAGAAGTGAGAGGAAAACGCCACCAATGTCACGCATGATTTTGAGAAACTAATGATCTGACTGGCCAGTGTGGCTTCCAAACGGGGACCAGCTGTGAAAGAAGACAGCACTGCGCCCCCCCCGAGCTGCCGGTAGACACGGAGACACGGATACTTACGAACAACGCCCCGTAGAATTTGGAGAAGGCTCGGCGGAAGCGAGACAGCATAGCGCTCAAGTTGGTGGTGATGGGGGTGGCGGCCAGGGGGCCACACAGCCCTCTGCTCTAAGCATCCGGACTCTGCCCCCACGTGTCCCCGAGCACACCTCCGGCGACGTTTGTAAACATCCGGCGGCTTCTGAGCCGGCAGGACCCTGACGCCAGCAGAGGGCAGGGCTCCCCTTCCTTGCAGCGAGCAGAAGTCAGAACCCCTTTAGTAAGACAACACCTCGGGGTCATTTGCCTAATATAGAGACAGAGCTTCCCGTTGGGTGGCCAGTTAGCATGTGCGGCCACCTGTTCTGCTGCAAGCCTGCTGGTCTTGAGCGAGGCCCAGATGGGAGGGAGCCGCCAATGTGAAGCCGGCGGTGGCTCTGGCCACTGGGTGATATTGAAGACCACGGCTGCCCTGCCCTGGGGTTCCGTTCCTTCTCCACGCCTGGAGGACAGCAAGCAGGCCACGCAGAGAGGGATTCTGCATCTTGGTAATACCCTGTTTATGCCGTTTCCTGCTGGGGACTCTACTTTTGTCATTTTAGGACTCTGGCCTCCTGGTCCCATGCATTGGCAGGGCCTCCACTAAGGGAGTTTATGAGGGAAAATATGAGGCACATCACGGTGGCCACACAGCTTGATCCGAAGCCACAGACAATGTCCCTGATGTGCAGGCTGCCTCTCCCGTCTCCTGAACGCCAGCCTCTCTCCAAACCTGGGGCCACGAATCTCTTACGTCATCTCAGGCCACCCACAAAATGCCCATGGTTTGTGGGATGATGTAGCTAAAAGAAGCCATACCCTGGGGATGCCCCACCCCACACTCCGGGAAGGGCTGCACCGGCTGATGTCACGCGTGGGGTGCATCCCCTGTGAAGGCAGCACGTCCACCATGCCACCATGTCCCTTCTCCATGCTCCCCCTGATAGCGGCGTGACCGGTGTTACCAATTTCAGGGAGAGCCAAGAAAACTAAAAGCAACGCACACGAAGGAGCGACACGCGCCGTGGTCTGGCTCAGACGCCCCTGTTCACTGGAGCGCCCACCTCACCTGCGGAGTGAAGGGGCCAGGACCCCCGTGCACATTGCGTCGTGTGTGTGAGTGTCCCCTGTCCTCCCCGCGAGGAGGCTCCCCGCCCTGTCAAAGGACAGCATGGACAGAAGTCCCTGTTCAGCAGGAACCACAGTATCATTTTTCCCAAGAAGATACAGAGTATCTGCTATGCCCACGTATCCCTGTGCAGGGGCAGCCTGCGCCAGCCACCCACATGTGGTTCACCGGCTGCGTGCAGACCTGACCAGTGGGAGGACCTCATGTGGCAGCTCGTTTGACCCACACAGAAGCCAGCCGGTCCTTATCGACTTCCTATTGTCCCAAGCTCAACCCAAGACAACCCGAAGGTTTAAAAACACCCTTCCTTCAAGCTGGGGCTTATTCCTTCTGATGCTATAATTAGGGATCTTTGCTCACTGCCTTGATGGGTTGGCTTGCTACCTGTCACCCCTGCCCTTTGACAAACTGCCCTGGGGAAGCTACTGTGGGATCACATTAGAATTTTTGAAAACAATTTCTCAATTTTCCTTTTCCTTAGGACCTCGTGAAGACACATCACCAAAACTGTGCACCAAGAATGTCTCTGATCTCTCGGGAGCTATTTCCCTCCGACCTTGTCATCGTTCCGACTCCTGAAGACCTGCCTTCCCGAACTCCGGGGACACATCCCGCCTGCCTGGCTTCTGTCCTTGAGGGCACTCGGACCCTCCTGGGGCGGAGCTCCCCCACCTCCTTCTCACAGGCGCCCATACAGCGCTGCGTGGTCGGACTCCCCGCACACTGCCTCCGAATCAGGGCAAACTCTCATAGTTGCCTTCTGACCGTGACTCATCTTGCCAGGTCACCTGATCGCTCATGTGACAATGGCAGGTTCACGACCTGAGGTGCTTCCTCATGGTGGAGGGCAGTGGCCACCCTCTTGGGTGAAACGCCCTTTGCATCTATGCCATTTGGAGTGACGGACACTGTCAGAGGTTGATCACCTGGGCGTGTGAGCCCTTCAGGGGCAGGAGAGGTAAGCTGCTTTGGGCACGGGGGGCAGCTTGGTGGGCCCTGATGGTCCATCCTGTACGCAGGGCTCCGTTCCCAGGAGCTCAGGTCAGCATTCAATGCAAGGCATACGCACACCGGCTTCATTCAGAAAGCCCAGGGCACAGTGTCACCAACTTCCACATGAATCGAACAGACTCAGCCCCAGACGGGAGCTGGTTTCCAACCAAAACTGAATCAGACCAGCTGCAGTCACAAGGGGGGCCACACCCACCCCACCCAGGGCATGTCATCGCCTCCACACCCACGCCCTTAAAAAGACACCCTTTGTTTTCCTCTAGGCCCGCTCAGAGCTTCTTCCCTGAAGGAGACGGGAAAGTGACACGCGGCACATGAGATCAAAGCAGCTGGCTTTGTCCAGTGGAAGGCGGTGCTGTGTCCCCCCCATTACAGTTGGAATCGCCAGCAGCGTCCGATTTCTCTCCTGCAATTCAGTCAAACTTCCGTGCGCCTGTTGGCTCCCAGGTGTTAGTTTTCCACTTGAGAGAAAACAAAAGGAGAATGGAGAAGATGGTAAGACCGCGCAAGGGAGCTTCGACGTGTGTTCCCCTGGGCATGTGTTTCACGGGCCTCCCTCGATCCGTCCAGCTGCCGTCTTCACGGGAGCACGATTGATTCTGGCTACTAGTTTCATCCTTTGGAAGAAACTGGCCCAGATTCTCCATAGACCGTCGAGGAGCTGGAACTCGACTTCGGGTTAGAGGCGAGGTTACGTCCGGCTAACAACTTTCTAGACCGCAGAGAATGAGGACGGTAAGTCGAACGAGATCACAAGTCACAGATGTGAGTACCCCTCACACGCACAAGAAAGTCTTAAAACGGTGGTAATGCAGGTCCTGACAACACACGGCACGCAGCCAAGGAGACTCAAGGTCCCGTTCTTCTTCCAAAAGCATCAGCAGATAGTCAGCATCCCCCCACCATCCTCCCCGGCCTCTGCAAAAACTACAAAGTGTTGAGACGTTTGGGAGCTACTGGATTGCTACGGACGGATACTTTTTAAAGTACGCTTGTGACTAGTGGGAGGAGAGGGTAAAATTTTATCATTGAATTTTTTTTTTTAATTTTATTTATTTACTTTTAGACAGGAGAAAGGGAGGGGGAAAGAGAGGGAGAGAAACATCAATATGTGGTTGCCTCTTGTGCGTCCCCTACTGGGGACCTGGCCCACAACCCAGGCATGTGCCCTGACTGGGAACCAAACTGGCGACTCTGGTTCACAGGCTGGCACTCAGGCCACTGAGCCACACCAGCCAGGGCTGTCATCACGTTAATTAAATTAAAATGCCTTTTCTGTGTGAATGAGATAATCATACAGTTAACGTGGTTGTCAAGGAGAAAAAACAAGAACCTGATCCAAAACCAGGACAATGATGAAAACCCTTTGGAGCAAGAGAAAACCACCAGAGTGGCAGGTGCAGGACTGGACAGAGCTCACTACGCACAGTCAGGAAACATCAAGTGTGGTGAGGGTCTGTGCCGACCGGAGGCCTGTAGGGCCCCACCAGGCGGTGGGAGCAGGAGTTGGTGCATGCGGGAGAAACGGGTGCTCGCGCTGTGCTCCCAGGAAGGGGAAGTGCTCCGGGGCTCAGGAGAACATTCTAGCAAAACGAAAATTATGTGTTAGTGTAATCTGCGATCTGCCCATGCCCTGCTAGGTGGCCCGGAAACCTTCCCCAGAGACGGCGAGGACGTGCGGGCAAGGGGACAACCACTTCAGTGGGCTTTACAAACAATGCTGGGGGCAGTCACCCCCAGAGACAGCTGTCGGGGTCCGTGAAGTGCTCACACGTGACCCACCGCTGTACACGTCAGAGGTCCGTGCACATCTAAGAACACAGAGAGAACATGGCATGTGCCCATGACGGTGAGGGGTCAGTCAGGGAAAGGGCAAACGAACCAAGAAGGGCTCGTTTGGGACAAGTGGGTTACAGTGCCCCGAAGGGCAGGGACGAAGCTCTGCACGCAAAGATCTGAAGAGAGTTAACGATTGAACAATTTAAAGATTTGACCTCAGAGTTCCCGGTGGGGTTGTGCCGGCCAGCCCAGTGGCTGTGTTCAGGCTAGGGGATGCCGCCACCAGAACAGAGCAAGGTCTCTGATGGTGTGGGACAAAGAAAAATCTCCAGAAAGTCCGGGAATAAAGGAAGCTCAGAGAAGAGGGTCCGAGGGAAGAGGGGCGAGGACCGGCATCTGCCCGGTGTCTGCTCTGAGGCGGGCGCTTGCGGGTGTTGCCTCTAGCACGTTCTCAGTGCCGCTGGCACAGGAGGGTCACCCCCTCGGGTGGGCGGGGGGCTGAGCTCCCTCATCGCGTGGGGCAGGCCTGGCTCCCGCTGTGCCTCTCAGGAGAGCCATCCGGCCACAGCAGACAGGCTGCAGGGACAAGGGAATCGTCTGTCCCAAAGGGCAGCGGCACTCTTCATGAGAAACAGTGCTGATTTACCAAGAACCAGGTGCACAGGAACCTTCTAGAAACAAGTTTGGGGCGTGGTGGTGAGGGTTACGGGTGAAGTGTCATGTGGAAATAACAGAGGAATTAAAAGATATGGCCTTAAATTTAAGGACGGGGACTATCCAGGCACATCTGAAATGACAGAAAAATACAGAATGAAGGTGCCACCAAGACAAGGCGCAGTCCTGAGAGAGCAGCTCCAGGGCGAAGTGGGCTGAGAACTGACTAGAAAGTTCTCCGATGATCGCCTTTATTATCGCTATTGCTCGTTAGCGCTAAAGAAGAGAATTTTCTTGCTAATATTGTATAAGTACCAAAAAAGGAAAATGTTCTCTGTTGTCGTTGAATAGTTGTATTGACATTTAAATTCATACTCAGCTCATTAAAATGTTTGTGATATTTTTTGGAACTGGAAAAGATCCTAATTTAACCGAATTTATTTTCGTCATTACGTAATAACTCTGTTGGGAGCATCACAGGATTGAACTTGATGTCACAACAGAATTCAGTCACTTTTAAGAACAATTACTGGCGCCGGCCAGTGTGGCTCGGTGGGTTGGGCGTCTTCCTGCAAAGCAAAAGGTCTCCCGTTCAATTCCAGGTCGGGGCCCACGTCTGGGCTACCGGTCCCGTCCCCAGGTGGGACAGGTGTGGGGGGCAGCCAACTGAAGTCTCTTCCTCACATCAGCGCTCCTCTCCCTCCCTTTCTCCTCCCTCCCCCCTCTCTAAAATCGAAAGACAAAGTAAATAAAAATGCAAACAAAAGAGTAAGTTGCTTGGACTCTACCCACAGAAGCCCCGTCTCTCAGCCGTGTTTATCAGGCTGCTGGAAAGAGCTGGGGCATTTGAAAAGTAACTTTGGGGTGACCAAAGGCTCTCTTCCTCATAACCCCCCATTCCCGGCCCCATGAGGCCAGACAAAAGCAGGGACGCACGGGCACCCAATGATGTCCGACAGCAGAGACGACAGGGAATCGGCCACCTGCTCTGGTGACGTTGGCGACCTCACCACGCGCAGAAGCAGCGACGCGGTTCGCGGGCTCCGAGGGTTTAGCACAAGGGGGCCCTTCGCAAAACGATTCACGCCTTTCTGTTCCCAGCTTGAACGATATTTTCAGGACAGACGACCTCTGAATTGAGGCCTCCGCCGTCGATTTTCACGGGCAACAGAGGACAGAAACAGCACACCGTACCACAAAGTCACAGCTGACCATGTAGACAACGGGGGTGGGGGGTGGGGACAGGGGACAGAAACAGAGGGAGCAGGATGCTCTCTGCGTCAACAGGCCAGGAAGCCACAATGAAAGGACAATTAATGTGCACCGCGAGCCGTGGGCCTGGGCAGCGGCTGTTCTGACCCCGCCACTGACCACCGTGGCCTGCTCACGGGATGTCACTTGTCCCCGTCGGGTCTCAGTTGTCTCTCACTTAAAAATGGAAGCGATTCAGGCCAATCCCCTCCCAGGCTCTATTGGGTGCGATGGGATGACGCTGCGGGTGCTCGTCATGCTAAGCACAGAGGTGACAGATCACTGCTTCTGCGAACGTAGGGACAGGAGCGAGTCTCAGAAGTCAGAAGTAAAGACGGGACACGTGCTTAAGGATAAACACGGGACAGAGGACGCTCAGAGTGCTTTGTCTCAACCTCGATTCCCCTTCCATTTCTAGTCACCGTGTTCGCCCTTTCCTCTGGAGGGCCGGAATCTCCAATGAGACTGATGAAGGCCCGGTGTCCGGGTGGCCAAAGAGGGTTAACAAACGCCAAATAATGAAGAAGAGGAAAGCAGTGACATGGAGCCCGGGCGCGTCCTTCAGTCGGCGGCATTTCATCTGGCTGCTCCCCACCGCTCCTGGACTTATGGGGCCATGAGTTCGCCCTCTGTTCCCCACGATGAATTTAATTACCACCCAGGAGTGGCTTTCAAAGAAACTCTTCCATGTCTGCTTCCGCGTCTCAGTCGAGGTGGCGGGAAGCGCAGGGGCTGCGCACGCCCCGGCCCCACACTGTGAGCGGGCTGCCTCCACTGTCACATGGGCCCACCGGGGTCTCCCCAGGCCCCGCCGCACACGGGCAAGGCCACACTCCCCTGCAAGGCAAGCCAAACCCGCACATCTCAGGTCGAACCACGCTGGTGTCCGAGTGACCCCGCGATGTGTGTCTCCTTTCACACCGGCCTCCCGGTGTACCGTGGGCACGCCAACGGAAGAGCGCGGACATGAATCTCTGAACACCCGAAAGACTCAGTCGGACTCTGCTGTTTGCGTTTCGCTTCAATTCAGATTCGACCCCGTCCGGGTGAAACTCCAGCTCCGTATCTGCGTGGGCTTTGAATTGGCTGTGTCTCACGCATACCCCACATGGCGTTCTCAGTGCTGGGGCTGTTTCCACAGCACAACGGGCTTTGTTCTGTACACTCCAGCATATCTTGTAAAACTACGTGTGTGCGTCTGCACTCTTGTGCATGTGTGTGTGTGTGCGCGTGCTGTCAAACACCCTCTCCATTGCATCCTGGAGGCACACATGTGTGTACTCATCTTCCTCCCCGGGAGGGTGGAGAGCACGGGCTTTCCCCACGTCTCTCACTGAGAATCACTGACACCGTGGACGCTCCATCCCAGACACACGAGGAGGCTCCGAGAGGTGCGGAGAAGGCAGGTCAGCTTTCCCTCGTACCCCCCGCACTCAGAGCTGAGGAAACCAGCAGCCCAGAAATGCCAGCGGACGCAGACAAAGAGAAGCCCCAACAAGAGCCTGCTCTCTCCTGTGGGGAGCCCAGAGAACCCCCTTTCCAGGCTGTAATGAGGCACCCCAGCACCCCCACACAGGTGGCATCCACTGCCCTGGGGTAACAAGGCCACCCCTCCTTTTGGACCAGGGGAGGTTGGGGGGACGCAGGGGCAGCCTCCCCACCCCTGCAGGAGAGCCTGTGGAGGCCACGCCAACCTGTGCCTCCTGTCCCCGGCCTGCCGTAACGCGGGGCACCACTTCCTGTGTTGAAAGGGGTCAGAGCCAGCCCGTGAGACCAGAGCCTGAGATACAGGCCTCAGGCTCACAGCTTAGTATCCAAAGTCCAGCCTTCATTCAAAAATGACTCATCGTACCAAGAACCAGGAAGGTCTTGGTCAGCATGAAAAAAGGCAACCGAGAGACGTCAAACGGAGAGGGCAGAGATTTTGGAAGGACCTGACAGAGGTTCGCAAGCCGCGATAGAAACAACGCTTCCACAGGCAACGGCGAACAGGCCGAGACCCACGGAGAAACAGAAACCGTTGGCAAAGGAGCGGAAGGTCCCGGCTATGAAACAGAAGATGTAAAGAAAGAACCAAGAGGAAATCTGGGACCCGAAGAGGCGGTAACCAGCACACAACGTTCCCAGGGGGCCCGAGAGCTGCATGGGGGGCAGAGGGAGTCGGCGGGTGGGGGCGGGGATAGAACGGTGGCCTCTGGCCTCTGAAACCCAGAGAAAGACGAGCAGCCCGACCCAAAGCCACCACAGGGCAGGATGCAAGCAAACAGAGAACTATAAACAAAGGGCGGAGACCAGCAGAACTGAGAACAGAAGGGATAATAGAGAAAACCGGAGAAACAATGAGCTTTTCTTAAAACACCAGCAAAACGGACAAGCCTCCAACAGGCCGACTGGAGAAAAGACGCACGTCAGCGCCCCCAGGAGACAGCACTGCGGACCCTGCGGGCAGTGAAGGGGTGACGAGGGAAACCCAGGAGCAGCTCCGCACCTGCAGGGTTGACCACGCAGGCGGGCGGCCCGGGGGTGGGCACACCGGCCCCGAGTGAGTGCCTGGGCCTGTGGAAGGGGTCCCCACAGGCTCAGGGCCCAGGACAGGGGACCTCTTCATCCAGGTCTGAATATCGTACTGATGAAGGGCTCTTTTCTCGCTGTCGATAAAGGGACAATGTTCGCAGACACAGGAAAACGAGATGCGGGGGCCAGAGTTAGCACCCGTGGGGCAGGTTCGCCCGAGGCTGTGCGCCTGTGCCACCTACTGCTTGTCAGGCATGTGGGCGTGTGTGATGAAGAGGAGCTGGGTGGTAGGAGGGGACACCCGCGGGGCGGGGCGGGGCAGCTGGGGAGAGGACCCTGTCTGCAGTGCGGTTCAGCCCCACACGACCTGGTGTGGGTGCTGCTCTCCCAAGCTGTCTCCATGGGGTCCCACAGGTTCGCCGCGTCCCTGCGTGTCCAGGAAATGCGCCGAGGCCAGAGGGCTCTGCCTCCTCAGTTGCTCATCATGCCTGCCGCCGTGCATTCCACGGACAGGCAAGCGTCACCTGCACAGCAACGACGACACAAGGTGTGCGCCGAACTTACTGTGTCATTGGGAAGGAGGCGAGCAGGTTGGCGAGTCACTGAGGTGGGATTGTGAGAAACTCCAGGACATGTCCGAATGGGAGCTGGCCGCCTGAGATGTCTCTCCTGGCTGTGACAGCTGACGGCTGCGTGCGTGGCCTACCGGGTCCTCTACCTGCAGGTGGGAGTCGAGGTGCTGGGCACACAGGGAGGGCTCAGCGAAGGAGGCTGGGGCCCTGACGGCGTCAGAGAGGGGCTGCGGACACGGGCACAGAGCGAGAAAGCACAGTCACGAGCTCACTGGACACGGCCCACCCTTCCACCGAAGCTGCGTCACTTGCCACACTCCCTCGGGCTGTTCCCAGCTGGGGTTTCGGGCAAGCTTCCGTCCTTCCCAGCGATGCACAGGCCGCCACAGCCCGGCACACGCCTCCTCGGCCACAGCTACCTGTCCCAACACGGACTTGCTCTCACCAACCGGTCCAAGAACAAAGTTGCCCTGCGTTCTGTTTCTTTTCAAAGTGTGCAGACCCCGGCCCTGTCAGTGGGTGCGGCCAACAGGATCCCTCTAAGTCAGAAGGAAGGCCACATCCATGGCTGTTTGTCACACCTGAGACCGTGAGGGGTTCCATAACCAGACCTGACTGACTGGAAGGGGACACAGTGAATCTCAGGGCATGGAAGAACAGGTCTGTGTGGGAAATGGACGGGGTCTGTGCCGACGGCCCCTACAGGGAAGCACACAGGAGACAGCTGCCGCTGCTCGTTGCCTGCTCTTGTACAAGGGTCTAAAATCTGGGTCATGCCCCTGAGCAGAAACACAGAAGCACTCATGCGTGACACGGAGGGGAACCAGACAATGGAAGCGTCCCAGCGTAGCCGCACACACCGGAGGAGCAGCAACGAAAGCTTCAGGCATCATGAAAGCGAAGTCATCCCTGACCCCGTGCGTCCGCTGTTCAGTCACTGCACTGGCGGGTACAAGCCTCGAGACTGAGTTCCCTGACACCGGAGGCAAAATCGAGTCCTCTGGCGGTATCCCAAGGTCGGTCCAGGCTGTGCTCTTGGCTGGGTGACTGATGTCACGGTGACACGCTCTGAAAACAGAGGCAGCTGACCAGCTCGTCGGTGTCCCAGTTGCAGTGAGTCAGCCAGTCACCGTCTCCTATTGATTGTTGCTACACAGTTGCTCTGTTGTCACCCACATTAACCCGTCACCCGGGTCAGAGCCTCGTCACCCCGCCCCCGTAGCTGGTCTGCCCCTGCCCCTCCCTCCCTGCCCATCCCAGGGCCTCTCCTGAGCTCGCCTGCCTGACGTGCTCTCCAAGTCGCCGACTCCCGAGGGGCCGCCTGCGAGGGGCCTGACTCCAGCCCCCGCGGCACCGCACAGACCTCCGGGGCGGGCGGGGGAGGGGCTTGCACGCAGGCTCTATGCGTGTGCTGCTGGTTTGAAACGTGAAGCCTATTCTCATGGCAAAGCTACGTTGGGCGGTATTTGCTTTTTCACGATAAGCCTCACGAAAGCCACTTGACCCCACGTGACCCAGACCTGAGCCCTGGTGGTCTGGGGTCAGGCCCTGAGAAGACACAGCCCCAGACGGAAGACGTGGGAGAAAGAAACAGGCCATTCGCTGGTCTGCAGTGGGTTGGACTGTGACCCCCCGCCCCCGCAAAGGAAGGTTGGAGTTCCAACCTCCAGAGCCCGTGAGCGTGACCTAATTCGGAAATAAGGCCTTTGTGGGTGTCATCGAGTTAGATGAGGTCATCAGAGAGGCCCTGAACCTGTGTGACTGGTGTCCCTACAAGATGAGAACACAAATGTACCAAGAGAAGGAGGCCCTGCCAGGAAGGAGACAGGGACTGGGGCGATGTGCCTGTAAGTCCAGGATGCCGAGGATGGCCCGCGACTCCCAAGGCTCAGACAGCAGCATGGACCAGACCCTCCTCCGGGCTCTCGGACTCTGCTGACACCTTGACTTCGGGCTCCCAGCTTCCAGGCGCTGAGAGATTTCATGTTTGTTGTTTCGGGTCCCCAGTTCATGGTTGTTTCTCTGTCTTGGTGGCCCTAGGAGACAGATACCTGCCTCTGGGCAAGGTTTTGTCAAAAGGTGTTATTGGCTTCAGCATCCTCTGTTGAAGCCCATGTTCTACATGGTTCTCTCCAGCCCGAGGGCCCGGTTTTCACGCAGCACCGGGCACTGATGCAGAGGCTGCCCGGGGCCAGGCGTCCTGCCTCGTGCCACTCTGCCTTTGGATGCAGCCCGGGGACTGATAACTCAGACACAGCCCACCAAGCAAGTGGTTGGGTAGCAAGCCCCAGACACGGCCCTCTGTCCATTGACGGAGACAGAGGAGAGAAGAAGGCAGACTGGCAGGAGGGCCCTGGGGAGGGCGGCACGCGGGAGACCCCAGAGCCCCCCTTGGGCCTCCAGTCACGCCTGCAGCCGGAGGCCACAGCCCAGTGCGGTCCCCGCTCACAGCCTTCTCTGCACCTGGGCTCCCCGAGCCGCAGTTCTAACGTGTGGAGGGCTGTGGCCATCAGATCTGGCAGACACGTGAGGACGCCGAGCAGCCCCGCCAGCTGCCTTTGGAAAAGGAGTATCTTTTGGGGGCGGGGGCTTAGGGGGTGAAGGGGGATCCAACGTGCCGACTTCTGGCTATAAAATGAAGCCCCGGGGGTGTGACGTGCAGTGTGATGACTGTAGTTAGCAACGCCGTGTCACGCAGTTGAAAGTTCGAAGACAGCAGATCTTAAAAGTTCTCATGAGGCCCTGGCGGGCGTGGCTCGGTGGACTGAGCGCCGGCCTGTGAACCGAAAGGTCGCTGGTTCGATTCCCGGGCAGGGCACACACCTGGGTTGTGGGCCAGGTTGTGCAAAAGGCAACCAATTGATTGTTTTTCTCACACACCTTAATGTTCCTCTCCCTTCCTTCCCCTCTCTCTAAGAGTAAAAAATAAATAAAGTCTCTTTTAAAAGGTCTCATAAGAAAAAAATTGCCCGCGGTGACGTGGTACATAGACAGTGTGGTGACCGTCTTACAGCACGTACGGATGTCCGATTCTGATGATGTCCACTGAACCTAGCAGGACCTGCTATGTCAGGTACGTCTCCACAAAGGCAGTTCTAAACATCAAAAAGGATGATAGTTATCCAGGAGACGGAAGCCAAGAATGGCCCAGAAGAGGAACAAGAGGCAGCTTTTCCTAACGAATATTAAAATGTACTATTAAACGTAGCACGCAAATTGGCAATGAATTTTGGGGCATGTCACTGAAGGCCCAGCAGCAGAAGCAAACATTAATGAGTGGGGCCACAGAAAACCAAGACGCTCCCACACAGCAGAGGAAACCTCCAGTGAGATGGAGAGGCAACCTATGGGGTGGGTTAGGGAATATTTGCCAACCATACATCTGATACGGGGTTAATATCAAAAAATACATTCCTACAACTTAACAGCAAAAAACCTGACTTGAAAAGGTGCAGAGAAACTGAACTGACATTGTTTTCAAAGAAGAGACCTAAGCGGCCAGCAGGCACAAGAAAAGGTATTGACGCCACTCACCTCCCAGGGAGCGCAAATCAGGACCACCGGGAGCTGCCACCTGGCATCTGCCAAAGTGACTCTTGCCCCAAACGCGGGAGATGGCAAGGATTGAGGGCGATGTGGGGAAAACCAAGCCCTTGTCCACCGTTGGGTGCAAACTGGTCTCCCAAGATAAGAAATGGGAGCATCATATGACCTAGCGACCCCACGTACAGGTCCTTATCCAAGGAAACAGAGGCAGGACCTCAGACGTCCGCAGACCACGCTCCTTGTGCAGCATCGTCCACAGCAGCCGAGGCACAGAGACAACGTGTGCTCTTCAGTGGGCGCCTGGATACGGAATATAGACTAGCGTGGAATGATGACGTGGCACCCACCCACAAGGAGGAAGGACGTCCTGCCACTGGCAACGGCGTGGATGGACCCTGAGGACACCAGCTAGGTGAAAGAGCCAAAGACAGAAAGGTAGACCCTGTGTGGCACGATTTACAGGTAGAATCTAAAACAGCCAAACTCAGAACCAGAAGGTAACGCAGTGGGGACCGGGGCTGGGTGGCGGGGAGGGTGGGAGCGGCTGGTGGAAAGGCGGGCAGACTTCCAGGTGTCACGTGGATGAGCTCCCGGGATGATGTGCAGCGCGGACAGGGTGGCTAACAAGACTGCATCGGACGCCTGAGCATCGCTGAGACAGGAGACCGCAAATGTTCCCCCCACAGAAGAGAATTGGCGGCTCCACGCACGGAGGAGTTAGCTGGCGCTATGCTGACACCCAGTCCGTGGCACGTGAGTGCCCCGAAGCGCCACGGCGTCCACCTGAGACTTGTATGACATTGTGCGTCAACCTTATTTGAACAGAGCTGGGAAAAACAGCATGAAAGGTCAGTGTAACGGGAGACAAAGATCCAAAGACGGATCCAAGTACGTGCACGAGGGCAGGACGCAGTGATATCCGAAGTCGGGCCAGAAAGGAAATGCGATATAACAGGTGTTTCGGAAAGAACAGGTGAGAAGTTTGCAGAAAATAAGTAAATCCATAGGGTGCACCTCACAATCCAACATGCCAGAACAGTCGAGTCTAAATGAGAAAACTTAACACCGAAATACTAAAATAAAATAAGGCTGAATGTTTACGTGGCCTTTTGGTGGATGCGAGTTTTCTTGGCATGAAATCAAGACTGAACTTACAATTTTGAATGTCAAAACACCACAGTCGACCTTCAAATAAACTGCACAGAAGTGCTGGCAACACCTACGTTAATGTGCATGTGCATGTGCATGTGCGTGCGTGTGTGTGCATGCGCGTGTGCGTGAAGGGCTACACCAATTAGCAGGAGGACAATGAACCTGTTTATAAGCTGAGGGAGGGGCCCTGGCGTTCTGGGACGGAAAAGGGGCGGACGGAGGAAGGGAGAGCACACCAGCAGGGAACAGAGGTGGAAGTTCAAGAGCGGTGTGGTGGGGAAGGGGAGGGACAGTGCCAGACATGCAGGGCGTTATCTCTTTAAGTCCTGGAAGGTCCCAGAAACTTCGCCAGGCACACCCCTCATAATGAACTGGCACTTGGGGCAGGTAAATCCGATGTACATTTTTTTCTCTAACGGTTGTTTACTCATTTTTCTACGAAGACAAAAATGGCTGTGTGAGTTTACACCCACTTCCTCTAAACAGGTTCCTCAGCCACAGACAGGAAAGGGAAGTAGTGAGGGTCTTATCTGCCCAGGCCCCCCTACAGACGGGCAGGGCAGAGCGGCGCCCAGGCCGGCCCAGCCTGTCTCCCCCGAGCCCCTGCACCAGGAAAGCCCAACAGCCTTCGAAAATCCTCTTCCCTCTAAAAAGACTAACGCATTCCATGTTTGTGTGAGTAAAACGAATGATCCTAAGGCCACACCAGACTCTGAACCCATACCTATCGATTCTTTAGTTCTACAATAAAACGCACAGCTGTCTGAGAACACGAGATGAGTTTGGGCTCACTCCTTTTAAAGTGGTCCCAGGAACTTGCCCCCAAACGTGGACTTGTGAGGGTGTGTTTCCAGGACGGTGATTAGCAGCTGTTTCCCGCAGACTGCCTCGGAGTCTCCCTCACCACACGGAGGGGACAAGAATGTGGCGGACACCGTGAGGGCAGCTCAGTCTCGAGGAATCGACCTCGGGTTCAGGAAATGTGAGGCCCCGACCTTTCCCAACACACCGAACAGGCCTTTCACTTGTTAATAAAATCTGGGGGAAGGAAGGCTAACCAACTTAAAAGTCCAGCCATCAGGTGTCTGTCCTACATGTGCGTGTCTGTCCGTGTGCACACATGCGTGAGAACATCATTGGATGTTTGAAAGCTACTGAGACCCACAGGAAGCCCGCCCGGGCCCTGCAGGGGGCTCCCCACGGCAGGGACGCGCCTCTCGGCCTCTGCCTGGGAAACGAGGCAGTGGGTCACTGCAGGGGTCTGGTCCCTTCTCCTGCAGCGGTGCAGGGGGTGAATACTTCAGGGCCCACACGACCTCTGCCACACCAGGTGACTGTCATGCTTCAGCAGCACAACAGCCCCAGACCACAGGCAGAGCGAGGAGCGTGGTGGGGTTCCTACAACGCTTCACTCGTGGGCACAGAAGTTTCACTGTCGGTTCATTTTCACACGTCGAGAAATCTTCTTGTTTTGTGTATTTTTCCCCAGTTAAAAATGGAAAGATCACTCTTGGCTTAAGGACCCTACGAAGATGGGGGGTGGAGAGTGATGTGAGAGTCACCAAAGGGGGACCGTTTCAATGACAAAATCGAGAATGAACTCAGTCAACCTGCGTGAGAAGGTAGACCAAGAGCAGGGTATGGCTCCTTTCTGGCGGCGGGTGGCCCGCCCACTGCTGGGAGGCAGGGGCCATGGGAGGTGCTCTTCCCTCCCTATCTGCCCTTTCTGCCCCACCTTAGGTGCTACTTCCTAAGCTGGCCCCATGCACTCGCGGGGCCCTTCCTCGCCCACGTTCCACAAAATCTGAATGCACGTAAGGATCCACATCCGCAGGAGCTTCCAGCCAGCCTACACGCTGCCTGCAGCTCCCCCGTCTCCCACGGTCCTCGACCACCACACACTGCCCGGCTTCTCTGCACACACCCCCTTCTTTCTGAGTGGTTTTTCAGACCCCACAGCGGCGGCTCTGGACCCAGTCCAGGGCTGGAGAGCGGCTGGTTAGCAGGTGAAGGAAGGAATACGTGAATGCCTAGCACAGTCTGCTCACTGTTAAAACACTCGTCACTGAGGGAGAATCTCCCCACCCTTTCTGTCGGAAAGGGTCCGTTTCTGCCCAGGAGCCACAGCGCAGCCGGGCCAGCAACGATGCTGCCTTCCTTCCCGACAGACACCTCCCCCATCCTCGACCCGGCCGCCTGGGCGAGCTCGTGAGCAGCGGCCGGAGCTGCAGGCTGAGCGGGCGCGCGTCCCGGGGGGCGGGAGGCTCCGAGGCCGGACCTGTGGAGCTGCCTCCCTGTGCGCTGGGTAAGTCTTCCACTTGCACCAGTGCTTCTGCTAATTTCTAGGCATTTCTTTTCAGACGAGCACTCCTTACTGTGATAACGCAACACACAATTTTAGATAAGAAAATACACATAGGCGTGTTTTTGTCAGGTAACTATTCGCATTTTCTTTTACTCAGTAAGTGCTCACCTGTTCGGTGGCTCCCATACGGCAATGACCCCCAAGCAGCGAGTCCCTGTTACATGCTAGGAACACGCATCTTTCACACACGTGGATACTTTTCTTGTAAATGAACATTTGAATACCTATTTCACTGTTGAACACTCCAATCCTGTCTTAATGTGCACTTAGGTTGTCTCCAGTTTATTATTAATATTATTAACAAAATGACAAAAAGGGAGGTTATAACTCAACAATCGTAAAAACCACCAATTTAAAAGAAAGTCCCCAACATTTTAGAGACTCTTCCAGCGAATTCCCCAGGTGAGTCCCATCTCTCGCAGACCCTTACTGGGAGGTAGCAGCGCATGTGGGGGGCAGGGCAGAGCTCAGACCCAGGGGGCCCCCCCAGGAGGGCCACGGTTGGGGAGCCACCCCACTGACACTGCATCTCCCACGATGCCTCTGAGCGGGCGCCGCCTTACCACCTGGCATGTTTTACCATCTTTCAAGCTTGACTAATTCCACTGTCCCCTACAGTCCCAAAGTAGTCACCAGGATTAGTTCCCTTTTACAGATGAACAAGAATGCAGCTTTCCTGGGTTTAAAAACACCTACCAGATTGGCTACAGTGGGATCCGCCAGGGACACAGCGAACTCTCGCACAGAACAGGAGGAGCCCACCCGCGGCATGTCAGAGGGGGAGTCCTGGTGGAGAAGACTTTGACTCCAGTGAGGGGCTCCCCGCTGAGAAACTCTCTGAAGGCACTGGAGGGTGTTTGTGCCTTCCCTGCCCCTGGGACAGTCCCCAGCCTCCCACCACAGGTGCCCGGCGAGAGCCAGGCACCCGGCGTCTGTTTGTCAGGTGGGTGTCTGTGCGAACACACAGTCAGCTGGGAAGTGCGCTCGGTCTCACACAAAATGCCACAACACCGCTTCCGGGCAGACGGCAGGGAAAATAGGGGGTATTTTTAAACTCGGGAAAGAAAGGCTCTAACGTCAGAGTCAAACTTAGAGAGTTACCAGGTATTTATCAAACCCCTGACAACCTCGTGTCCGCGGTGAGTCATTTGGCTCTCACCTGTCCAAACTCAAGTCTCCAACGACTTCACATTTCCTCTTTCCCTCGACACCTGTCTCGGTGCTATTTCCACATTTAAGTACTGCTAAATCTGCAAGTCAAAGCTATAATGAGAAAAAACACAAAACTTTAAGTGGGCAAACTTAGAAATGTGAATTTCAAGAGGACCGCAGGCGTACAAGGACCCTCGAATGAACGACTTGAACACCGCTGTCCCAGCAAAAGCCCGGCCCTCACGTCTGTGAAAACGCTCTCGCTTTCATTAAGGAAGTGTGGACCCAGTGGGTTGCCTACCAGCGTCATTTGCCAAGGTGCCACCTGTGTCTGAGTCACGTGACAAAGAGTGTAGCACAGACACTGTAATGTAAATTCCATACAGGACAGAGAAAGAGTTTATTGTCACTGAATGAATTGGGAGCCTCAGGTTAGGAGCCTCCACAGTCATGGAGGACACCCCCTCACCCATGTGGCCCCCCCTTGGGCCAGCGCAGCCACACGCAGTGACAGGACACATATCTCCAGCTGACCTGCCAGTCATCCTGGGAAGGCTTTGGACTGAGAAGAGCAGGTGTGGCCCAGGCCTGCTCGTGGTGTTTCTGTCCCTCACAGAGCGTGGGGTGTGGGCTAGACGCGACCCCGGTGGGATGGACAGGCCAGTGAATCAAGAGAAGACCGTGTGCTCCCCAGCTTTTAACAGGAGGGGGCTGGGGGGGCTCTGGAAGAAGGGAGCTCTCAGGGCAGGAGGCTGGGGGTTCTGGGGGGCTCTGGAGGCTGGACTCCAAGGGGCCACCTCCAGGGGACACCGTTTGTGCCTCTAACGTGTGGGTGTGCCCCGCCCTCTTTGTGCCTCTGTGTTCTCAACCCCGAAAGTACAAGGAAACACCTCTCGTGCACCTTCCAGAATTGTTGGAAACACTATCCGAGGAGTGTTCTAAAGTGAACCCTAAGTTTACCTTACAATTATAATTTATGCATGAAGACCTACAAATGTACGAATGTTTATTAACCACAAATCTGCATGTAACTCAGCATATATATACTTTCTTAAAAGATTTTATTGATTTCTTCTTAGAGGGGAGAGGAGAGAGAAAGAGAGGGAGAGAAATGTGGACGTGTGTGAGAGACACATGGATCAGTTGTTTCTCACACGCCCCCAACTGGGGACCTGGCCCGCAACCCAGGCAAGTGCCCTGACTGGGAATCGAACCGGCGACCTTTTGGTTCTCAGGCTGGCACTCAATCCACTGAGCCACGCCAGCCGGGGCTGTATGTACACTTAAAGACAGTGACTAAAGTCAGAGAATCGAACACTTCTTGCCCTTCTTAAATAGAAGTGAAATGCACGTGGTTGGAAAGTCACGGATTTTCTTCCAAAGACTCACAAAGCCTGCTGGCATGTCTGTCAGCGATTGTTAAATCCCCGCAGGCCACGTCCCCCTTTTTAAAGAGGGTGATGTGACATAAAATTCCAAGTTGTTTCTCTAACGAATCCGGCGAGCATTGCAGGAGCTGCTGCCACACCCGGGCTACACGTGATCTGACGCCTGCTCGCCACCGGTCTGAGCTACTGAACCTACACCCGAGCAGACTCTGCGGGCCGGGGGCAGGTCCGTGGGCAGCGGGGCCAGTCTCCATCGGGGAGGGTAAGAGAGATCTAGACGGTGCCACAACAGCGCATGCGCTCCGTGCCACTTGGAGATGGCTAACACGGTAACTTTCATGCTACGCATATTCTACGGCAGTAAAAACATCTGTGAGAGAAGCAGTTAAAAGGTTCAAGGACAAGCAGCTGAGTCTGACTCTCTCCACCTGAAGCAGCAGCTCCAACAAACACCACCCGTGTCCCACTTTCCCCTTCGCTCCCGAAACTGCAGGAGAAGGACCGAGCACCGTTGTCCCCCTCGACTGCGGGAATTCACGCCGAACGGCCCCCATCAATGCATCCGGCTGTCATGCCCTCAGAACAAGAGCACTGGGCACGTGCCCTGCTCCAGCCAGAGCTGCTGACCCGCCCCCGGTACCCACCTGCGACCTCGGACACTTCCCTGGTTCGTGATGGAAAGACTTCCATGCTGCCTCAGGAGACAACTTTTCAACTTGCCCTTTCTTGGCCCAGATCCATCACTGCAGTGATTTTCCCGCGGCAAATAAAATTGGAAACTCACCAGTTCCCCTGCCTCTCTGAGAAACCGTCGCTGCACCTCCAGTGCAGCAGCCTGGGCATCTTCATCCTCAGGGCCTGCGTGAGCCCTCCCGCGGGCCGGTCCCAGGCAGCGCCTCCCCGGGCACCCTCCGCCCTCACCTCTCCTTGGCAGCCAGATTCCCGTCAAAAGGGGGGCTGAGCTTCACTCCCTGCACCAGGGGTCAGGCTGGGAGGTGCAGAGATGCAGACCAGACCTGGTGGGGACTCCCACAGGAGAGGGGAAGGGAGGGGACCGGCCTACGGGTGGTCGCTTCATCTAAGTGCCATGTCGCCGACGCACCCAGGCCCTCACACGCACTCACACGTCTCTGGCCGAACCCCCATCCCATCCAACAAGCCAAATGTTCAAACTGGTCAGAGACACAGCTGGGGGCGGGCCCCCGAGACCCCTCCCTGCGGTCGCACACCTGCCACCGCCTGAGCGCAAACGGGCACCTCCCAGTCTCCTTATCTGGGTCATTTCCATGACAAGAAGGGAGAGGAATAACACTGTTGCTGTATTTTTTTGGTGACGCTGGGTTGGTGACACCCCTTTGAGCAACACCTCACCACAGGGACACACGCAGGCACCTGCACGACACCCACACATGCACCCGGGCACACGCTCCACGCACACACACTTTCTCTCCGAGTGTCGTGGCCGAACTCAGAGTCTGTCCCGTGGGGGGATGGAATGCTGGGCCTTGCCTTCCTGGTGAGACTGAACTCCAAACGTTGTCCAGCACGGCCTGCCCCCGGGCACTCGCATCGGGCCCAGTCTGCGGGCAGCCACTCAGTGCAGAGCAGGGGCCCAGGGCCGCACCTATGCCGCTGGCTAAGATCTGCCTTCTTGTTTTTGTTTTCGACCTCCCTGTGAGGACAGAAGCGGGTTTCTCCTCTGAGGACTGAAAGGCGTGCTCTGGAAATCGACCGACTAGTCCTCCATTTGTAGGTGACAGATGATGTGGGTCATGGTGTGCATGTGGATGGGGACTTGAGTGGCATGAAAATCACAAGGCTAGAAAAACAGAAGTGGAAGACAAAGGACATTCAAGACTGGAGTAGACAGAAATCACCCTGATCTAGGGGCGCCTGGCCCTACCCCAAAACATCAAAACAGAGAAGGCGCCCTTTCCCTCCAACAGGAGCTGTCCTCCCTCCTGGGGTGGCCACTCTGGGAGCCGTGATGCCAGAGCAGCTGCTGGGCTCCCGGGGCACACATGCCCTGTGTCCTGGGATGCTTGCCTCCATGCGAGTGTGCGTGCACGTACACATGCATTCATAAATTACACAAACTTTGCACAAATTGCCGGTCAGCCCTCGGGGGGCGTGCCGAGCTACGGTGTGCACCCACCACGCGCTCCATCGGAAACACTGCCAGGAACCTGTGACGTAGGCTTTTAGGGGCGTGCCGTGCATCTCCCCCCACACGGCATCTTTGCAGTCCCGCAGCCCCGACTGTGAACTAGCAGCCTCCACGCAGAATGACCACGCTCTTGAGCCGTGACTTTGAGAATAAAACATGGTCTGTTCTCATGCGAGTTACGGCGAGCGAGGGAACTTCACAGAAACCAGCATTCTTCCCGTTCCTGGCAGATTTCAACCCCATTACCCATCTGGTTCCAGGCGGTCCCTGCTCGCCAGCCTTGAGCTGTCCATTTGTCAGATCCCCAGAAGTGTGACAATGCCAGTTCTGTTTCTTGTCCCTAAGAAGACCCACACCTCACTCCTTTCAAAAGCTCTGGATCTTAAAATCCACAGTCTTTCCTGGGAATAATCGGCCTTCGGGGGGACAACCTTCACCACTCACAGAAGGCCCAGTTCCCACAACAGGGGAGGGCTGCCGCTCTGCCTTGTCTGCTTGCAGTGACAACTGCCACCCCATCCCCTCCTGGTAGTCACTGCTGCCCCATCCCCTCCCAGTGGTCACTGCCGCCCCGACCCCTCCCGGCAGTCACTGCCATGACAATAGGAACAGCATAAAAAGAGAAGCTTATGCCTCCCCCACCCCCGCCCCACGGTGCTGCTGAGCGGTTACGAAGAACGATATGAAATACTGTCCTTAGAACCTGGGCTCTGCTGGCCCTTCCTGAATGCTTTGTCTTAGTTACTTTCATAGTCCTTTGACTTACCCAGAGCACATAGTCTCCAGGCTTGATGAAGGTTTAAAAGGAATTTTTACTGAATTTGTTTGGGAGGGTTCGAGGCTCTGGGATTGTCTCAGACACACGGGGACTTAGTGTCACCATCAGTGACCTACTGGCCCCCGTGGGAAAGGTGCTCGCCTCATGTGGGGACAATCACAGCACACCCAACATTGCGCCACGCGGGGAGTGGCTCTTTGCAGAAGTGAGAGTGGGCGTATTCGGGGCACCGACACTTTCTTGGGTCATTTCGTACACAGCATAAAACTAAGTCTCCTTGAGAAAGTGTGAGAACCTCTTCCTGAGGGCATCTCAGGGTCCCCAGCCCAAGAACTCCCAAGGCCACACAACAGGTGCCTCACCAACCGCGGGCACGCTCCCAAAGCTCCACGCAGAATGAGAGGTGACAGGTGATGCTCCAGTGGGGCTCCCTCACCTGGTCTGGTCACAGACGATGAGTGAGTCTGAGGACTTTTCTCTGGGAAACCATCCGGGCTAGATTAACACCAGCCACAGGGAAGCTCGAAGAAGCTTCAACCAAAAATGTCACCTTCCCTGCACCTTCATGTTGCCCATGTCACATGAACCAGCCGCTCACTGACAGCCCCTTCCGTGGTGTGCACTGGTACGGGACAGAGACCACGGTGCGGAACAGAGGTGTGGAGGACCTGAGCCAGCCTGACCCGGAGTGATGGGCTTTTGGTTCCGGTGTTCGCGTTGCCCTACTGCGCTCAGTGCGTGCTCCCATGAGAGGTCAAGGGCAATTATCCAGGACTTCCTGCTTTCGCAGGTGCATTTGCAAAATGGTTAGGGTCTTTGGTCTCTGGCCGAGTGGCGGTAACATCAGGTCCAGCGGCATTTAATAGGAACCCTTCTTTCATTAAAAGGTTTTATTTATTTACTTATTTTTAGAGAGAGGGAAGGGAGGGGAAAGAGAGGGAAAGAAGCATCAAGGAGCGGATGCTCTTGCGTTTCCCCTACTGGGGACCTGGCCCACAACCCAGGCACATGCCCTGACTGGGAATCGAATCGGTGACTCTTTGGTTCCCAGGCTGGCGCTCAACCCAGAGAGCCACCCCAGCCGGGGCGGAGCCCTTCATTTTTAATGGAACGTAATTGCAGGTATGTGTGAGTATGTGAACTGAGTGTTGCCATGGTGACCGGGGCAGGAAATTGCCTTTTATCTGATGCGTGCAAGACTGTCATAACCATCGCGGCAGGCCTCAGCTTCCAAACACGCCCTGGAAAGAAACCGTTCTGGAAAACCTTGCGCAGGGTTTGTTGGCCACTGCTTTGCAGGGGCTTGCCGCTGTGGTCTCAGGGGGCCTCCGTCCTCCCGCACCAGGCCCGGGAAAGAACCCCCCACCACAGCAGCGCCCAGCTCATGTTCCCATTAGACCCAGCTGGGCCGGCCGTGAGGCACTGGCCGCGTCTCCCTCTAACACCTGTGGACCAGGCCGCCCCGCCTGCCACTGTAGTGTCCAGGCCCCTCTCAGCAACCTCCTCATCCTGGGGGAAGCGGGCAGGGCATGGCTGGGTTGGGACCACAGGCCCAGGAACAGACATGGAGTGGCATGAGTGGGCACACATTACCCATGCCTGCCACAGCCTCGTGACAACAAAGCACCCGGGCCGCCGGGGCTGCCACCCGCAGGGGCCCTGGACTCTCAGTGACTCGGGCGCCTGCTGCCACCAGGTGACCAGCTGGGCCATGTTTCATGCCCCTCAGTGGGGAGGAAGTGGGGTTCCTGGTCCTACAGCTCACGGGCAGCCTGGGGCCTGTCAGCATGGCGAGGGTCACAGAAGTCCCAGTGTCACGAGGAAACACCAGCGGCACCCAGCACTTCATGGCTTAGAAAAGATGGTCATAATGTCCCACAGCTCTTAGTTTCTGAGACTAACTTAGAGACGGCTGGCCTGAGTTGGAGTGCAGGGCGCATGCCATCAAGCTGGCACTTACAGAAGAGAAGTTAGACAGCATCCTGCTGGCCTGAGGGACACGGAGCCAGGCCCTGCCATGGTGTGCCCAACGTGGGGAGAATGGCTCCGTGTCTCGTGACCTGCGCGTCCTCGTCTGTGAAAGACAATAATCGCAAGTAAACAATAACCAAGGACAGGATGACGGCAGGTGCTCAGGGACCATCAGCCCTTCTGTCAAGTGAAAGGAGCTGGCAGGACGTCACTGTGCGGTCCCCACGGGGACACCGTTCTGCATGCCTGTCCCCAGTGAGCAAAGCACTCCCTGCTCCTTTGGTTCGCTGGAGCTCAAGGTCAAAACAGCCACAGTTATGACTTGGCAAAGTCACAAGGCGGTCACACATTTCTGACAGAGAGCTCCCTGGGGGCCCTTGGGTGTGCAGTCATGCCATTGGCATCTTCCCAGCTGCGTTAGTGACGGAGACAACTTGTTTGGGAGTGAACTGACCACTTCTCTTCATGCCATTTGTCACTGAATGTCACCAAATTTCTCCTTCCACTGGTGACATTATCTAAGACATCTATAATACATCATCACCCTCTGATTACCGCTATCCTAATATCTTTAGGGTGAGTTGAGCCTTAACTAACTTCTTAAGACATCCTTCTGTGTCAGTGGTGTGGACTTCTCTGTAAATCATGAAACGCTGTAAAGAAGAAAAAATCACCTGTGGTCCTAGAACTTAATGAACAGCCTTGGGAGTTTTTCCCCATAAATCCTGTCTGTTTTGGGGGTGGAAATTAGGAAGTAGGCAACAGCTGAATACGCTAAAATTTGGGGTCAACCTTTTTTAATATTAATTCTGTTTTTTTCTCCAGTTGTCCCGAAAGAAAATTTAAAAGTCTGGCCTCAATCAAAGGATTTTCCTGGCTCGAAATCTGCCCCCGAGACGTCACCGATGTCTACGGCAGAGCCGTGCAGACTTGGCGAGGCCGACAATGAGGACAGCAGCGCCAGGACGACACTGCGTCTGCCTCTTCTGTGACCATTCGAGGGCAAACCTGTGAAAGCTTGGAGTCTGCAGATGAACTCCTTTTCCTTTGCAGGCATCTCCTCTGCCAACACCCTGCTCTGGAACCTTCCCTGGGCACCCCACCTACCCCATGGAGAGTCAGCCACACCCCGTGGCCCACTGCAGTCCCCACATGCCCCTCCCACGACCCCGGCCCCACAGCGCTGTCCCAATGAATCCCAGCAAGTCACCATGAGTCACGGTGCTGAAAGGGAGCAGAGCCTCGCCTGAGAGCCATGCCTCGCAGCAGACCGCCTGTGCCGGAGGACAGACTGAGCCCCAGGCTTCTGTATCTGTGCCCTGTGCTTGCCCCATCTTCTGCGGCCCCCTATCACCTTCACATAGCCACAGCTTCAGAAGGCAGGACACGTCTCTGAACGCCACTTCATGGGCTCCAGGAGACAAAGCAGAGGCGCAGAAGCACGGGCTGGAACAGATGAGGAAACCGGCCGGCCCACCCTGGGCTCTGAGGGCCCAGAGCGTCCCAGCGGCCCAGGGTGCAAAAGACCACACCCCGGGCGTGGGACACTGGGGAGAACCCAGCTCCAGTTTTAGTTTCAAAATTCTGATCTGGAGGTCAGTTCCAAGACTCAACCAGGGGCTGCTGCATGCAACACAGGAACCTCTGGGGCAGGACCCCAGCCGCCAAGAACTTGCACGGAGACGCAGGGCCGGAGGACATCCATCCCGTGAGTGCCGAGTGGCCACCTGGTCCCAGGCCCATCAGCACTTTAACCCTCGGAGGTCCTTCCTAAGGCCTAGTTTGGGCCACCACGTCACCTCATTTGCATATCGAAGAACAGCTTGTTTCATAAATTATTGAGAATTAAAACAACATCAAAACATAACACCCACACCCCCCTGGGTGTTGGGCAGGTCCTACGTTGTCACGGCCGGGCACAAGCCTCAGGGTCCTTTCCATCCTGTGGGCAGCCAGCCTGTGTCGCTCCAGCCCGCAGCTGAGGCTGGCCTGCTGCCCACTCCATGACCAGGAGGGGTCACTCCCTCCACCCTGAACAGCAGGAGACCGCAGGGAGCAGTCGCTCTGTCTCTCTCAAGTCCCACTGAGTCCACAGACGACCGAGCGGCACAGTCCTGGGGGGACTGGGGCGTGTGCTCACGCCAGAACGGTAAGAAAGGGGAAGAGGAGAGACAGGGACCGAGACGGGCCCAAGGGTGCACGCTGCTCAGGCGCAGCCACACTTGCTCAGGTGAGGCTGGTGCGGGGACACGTAACACACCCTTCCCTTGGAGTTCAACCTCCGTTGTCTCCTTTTTAAAGTCCTTTCTACAAAATGAAACGAATGAAGAGTCAAACTTTACCAGAAAAAGAGGAAACTGAACGAGCTGGTGAACCGTCTACCCGGTGAAACCCACAGACAACGGCCAGCTGCCGTGTTCGCCACCGGAGCGGCCGCCACACCATTCAGGTAAAGTAGGCTGCTCCTCATCAGAGGCGCAGGTCACCTGCCCCGGCCCCAGCAGCCACGTCTGCACTCGGGTTTTACACAGGAGGCCCGGCCACCCTCTCACGTGGTGGGACACTCTGTCCAACATGGACCTGCAGCCTGACGGCAAGGGCGGCAGACGGAGGACAGACCAGCTTCCCCTCTCTGCTCCCTCATGGGCTGGCCGTGCTTCTGGAGAGTTCCCTGGCACCGCCAAGCGGCTTGTGCCCTTTTGTCCTGAACGTAAGAAGAGCCTCTCGCCAGTCATACTCAAGGTGAATCTGAAAACACAGCCATGTCCTGGAGGGGACCAGGCTGGCCCAGGCTGCCACCACATCGCTCCAGGGCACTCTCCAGAGCCCAGGCGTGGGATGCAATCAGACAGCAGGGGACTGGTGGGAACGAAGCTGTCCTCGGGCCCTGGCTTTCACTGGTACCACCTCGTAGGACTGGTCACTGATGTCTAGGGGGTGAGTCACAATGACACCCACGTGTTTGTCACACACCCCAGTCCTCAATTCTCAGTCCCCAACGGACACATCCTTGTTCGATTCACCTGCGCTCATTTCTGTCACCGAGAGGAGACGTGTGCTCAGCACCGAAACTCCGTTCTCGTCCAGCAAGGCCAGTCTCAGTGCGGATGCCGATGGCAGATGGAAAACTGTCCCTTCGGATCTTTCCACGAGACACCATTCCTCACACGTCAGCCTCCAGACAAACAAAGTTGTGCTGAGACTCACCCACTACCGTGCACTGTCTCTTTCTCGATCAGGTTACAAACTGGACCGAAAGGAAGTTACCAGAAAGGAGGGAAGGGGCTCTTTCCACCGACCACAACACCCTGGTTCCTGAGTTCATTTACACTGGGATGCAATCCCAGAGTATGCGGGCATTTTTGCACTCACGTGGCTAAAATAATTACAACCACCTGGAGATTTTACGTCACCTGTAACCAGTCACCATAACCTTCAATTTTGCCCACACAATTTTTGTTATCTAAGAAGAAAATCTAATTTGAACAACATAAGGGTTCCAAGAAGCTTTTCAACCAAATTCCTGGTGGTGAACTGTTAATAAAAACACGTGTGAATCCGAGGGAACACAAGTGTGCAAACAGTGAGCCAGTGGGATTTGGTGGCGGGTGGGGATCGGGCGTGTCGGAGCGGGGTCGTCCACTGTGACTGCTACCTTTGGTCCAGGGTGACGGGCTCCGGGCCCCGGCCAGGACCCTGCAGCCCTCGTGGCTCACAGGCCTGAGGTGAGCGGCTAGGGAGCCTGTGCCCTTTCCCGCGGTCCCTGCCCCACAGGACACTGGGCAGCCCACACTTTCCCAAGGCCAGGGATGCAGGGCGACGAGAAAGCAGCCACATATTCAGAAAAGCAGGAGTATTTTTGTTTCCCATGCACCAGAGTCGTTCCATGCACTCACATGAACTGAAGACGCCCAGCTGGGACCATCATATCTACCACACCTGCCGTAACCTTCAGCCAGTCACCAAGGCCACAGCTTGGCCGGTAACGTAGCATTATGCCCACCAGGACTGTGGGAGGCGCAGGAACACACACCCCGAAAACCACCTCATAAAATTTCTTATCTATAATGTCACCATTCAAACCACAGAGCTGCTTGAAATTCTCCCAGAAACAACCTCCATCTCAAATGACCCATTTTAGGCCTAATTCCTAGGAAAGCTTCCGATGGGAGCATGAACTCTGCACTCAGGAGGCTGGTGAGGCGGGCCAGCTCCCCGCCACCTGTGGGCGGTGGGCACAGCAGGGCCGGCCCTGTCCCACTGACACCTCGCTTGGGCGTCTCCTTGGCTGCTTGTAACTGCAGCTTCTTGTGTGTCTAGTGAAGTGTTTGCAAGAACACCACGCAGAGTCACGTAGACAGTGTCTCCCCTGGTCCCCGCAGGCCGGACACGGCGACCTCAGAGGAAAGCCAGGCAGTCCCGGGGGCGGCACCAGGCAGACCCCTGCTGCGCAGACGGCCACACGGGACGCCCGGCAGCCCACCCCGGGCTGTGTGGAGCCCCACTCTCCCAACGGCACGCCCGGCCAGCCCCGCAGGACGTGCGCCAGTGTGAGACAGCGAGCAAACCGAAAAAGACTTTGCAGCTAACACTTCCTAGAAACACAACTCGCGCTGGCACAGACAGACAAACCAGCGGAGGGTGTGCCTTACCTCGGCCGGCGCAGCTGCTCTGCTCCCCTGCGAGGCGGAGTCGCCCTTGCCCTGTGGAAGCAGAGAGTGGGGAGAGAGTCCCTTTGAGTCACGGGCGCCATGCGCCGCGTGTGGCGCTGCACGTGAGGGCGGGTGGGGGACACTCACCAAGCCGGGGAATTTCTTGTGTCTAAACATTAGCCTCCACATGGCTTTAAATAGCTGGTGGCACGTCTCTGGCTCTCAGAAGGCCCTGCAGTGAGCACCGAAGAGGGAACTGGCAAGGTTTTGTGCAACGCTCACCCTTGGCCAAAGGAAGTGATGGGGTTCCCATCGCCGACCTCAGAACTCAACCCCCAAAGTCTCCGGGTTAATCTCCATGCACAGCATGTCACCATCAGCCGCGGCCACCACAAACGGGGCTGGGCAAACGTCCGATGGGGACTTCCAGGCCCGGCACTTGGTACAAGACGCCTGTTCCAGCTCCTGTAGGACAGCAGAGAACCCTACTCTGCAGACACACGGACCTAGTTCAAATTCTAGTCACGATCACGGTCATGGTCGTGGTCACAGTCACGGCCGCAGTCGGCCTCAGGGGTTCGAGCCCCAGTTCTGGCACCGGGCACAGGGCAAGCCCTCTACCACTGCCCTCGGTTTCCTCGTTGACAAAGTCGGGGTGAGGCAGGACCTGCCTTCTGGGGCAGCCGAGACGTTTTCGAGGCCCGGCGGCCCTCAGCCCCCAGTGGCCATGATGATGACATAGAATGAAGGGGCTCCCTGGACTGGAGGCCCCGAGACAACTCACTGTTCTTTCAGGACACTGGCTGGCGTCTGTTTCTCGTCTGTGACCCTGAAGCACTGGGCCCTTGAGTGGTCTCGTTTCCCTTCCCACTGGGTAGCCACTGCCGGCTCGGGAGGGTGAGGTCGCCGAGAGGAGCCAGCAGGTGGCGCCATTGGACACAGGAAGGGCCAGCGGCGGGGCCCACCTGAACTCTATTTCTTACCAACCACTCAGCCATAAATCAACTCCACCTCTCGGCATTTTGAAACCATTTAGAAGTCACCAGAGCAGTTCATTTAAGTTGTGGGGTTTCTCCAGACTTTTCTCTTTTCCTGTCTTTGGAGAGTGGGGCTTCATCACACACAGCCCCACCACCCCACACAAACGGGGTGGCGGTCCCCAGCCCTGCAGCCCTGGCTCGGGGGCAGCTGTCCCGCCTGGCCCCACACCATGTCTGCCACGAGATGGCAGCAGAGACCGAGACTGGGGCCCCAGCAGAAACCAGGCCTTGGTTCCTTGCGGCCTCCCGGGGTGGGGGGAGGGGTCTCGGAAAGGAGGGTGCTCATTCCACCTGAGGCCCCAACTGTCAGGAAAGCGACCTGCTTCCCTGCTCCCTTCTCGCCCTAACACCTCCCCCCACCCCCGCGCACCAGGGTCCCCAACACTGTAGAAGGCAATGTTACCAAGCGAGCCACCCTCCTCGGCCCTTGGCTGGTCCTGGATTGTGACCCAGGAGGGAGGGTGATGAGTCTCAGCGGTGGCCAGGCCTCAACTGGAAACAGGGTATCCCGAGGGCAACCCCCCAGCTCCCCCACCCCCATCTGTGCGTCACGTGTTGAACCTCTTTGAGGAGCTGACAGGTCCCCCACAGCAGATGGACAACTCCCACTCCCACCAGCGACACGCAAGGGTCTCGACTTCTGCACAATCTAACCCAAAACCTGCCATCTTCCACTTTCCTTTGATTATTATTGTCCCCACCTGTGGGTGGCAAGTGGGTCTCACTGTGGTTTTACTTGCGTTTCCCTGATGCTCAGTAATCCGAGCATCGCCTCACCTGCCCCTTGGCTGTTCGCATGCCCTCCCTGGAGAAAAGCTTACTCAAGTCCTTTCTCTGCATTTTTTAAATCATGTGCTTTGCCTTTGTGTTGCTCAGGCTTAGGTTTCAACGCTGCAGCAGGACAGGACAGGGGACCTGGCCCTCAGAGGGGATGTGACCAGGCCACTGCTGAAACTGGGGCAGTCACGGGCTGGCCTTGGGGGAAGGGGCGGGGGGCACAGATTTGCTGGTCAGCAACAGACAGCCCGGGAAGTTGATCTGACATGTCTTGGGCCCAGGCTAACAATGTTTTTCTAACCTGAGTGGAAGGAACCACCAGACCTGCGCCTCCCGTGGGTTTGGGCACGGCTTTGTGATGGCGGCGTGGTTCAGATTTCACGTGAACTCGGTCTCATGCCGGGAATATGCACGAGGCGCCGGGCAGATGCTAACACAGTGCCCCCGCCCCCGAGGGATGTGAGGAGAACCCAGCCGGGAGGCAGTGCACAGAGGAAGCAGGCCCCGGGGCGTGTGCTCACTATCGAAGATGTCCACACCTCAGGAAACAGCGCAACCTGTGAGAAGGCTGCAGACACACAGAAAAGCAAGCGCCTGGCCGAGAGCTTCCGAGAGCAGGGGGCGACAGGGGAGACTACAGAGCAAGGGTTTTTAAGCCCAAAGACACAGCAAAAGAAAGCCATGCCTGCAGCCGAGAGGAATGAAATAAACCTGGCATTGTTCACAGGTGATAAAACTCCGGAAAATCCAAGGGAACCTGCCGACGGCACATTCGTTCCGACCAGAGCATGTGAGGAGTTGAGTGGGCGCAAGGGCAGCATTCAGAGGTCAGCGGTGCCTGTGTGCGCCAGCAGGGATTGACTCCAGGGCATGGCACTCACAACTGCAAAAAAAAAACCAAAAGGAAGGAGGGAAAGAAAGGAGAAGGAAAGAACCCAGCCAAGTGCAAAAGCTTAAATCTAACAAAAACGTGTAAAAATTTTGCAGAAAAAATGATAAACATTATTTTTAAAAAATATTGAAGTTCATGGAGATAAATGTTATATTTAAGAATGAAAATCCTAGAATCAATCTATAAACGTAATGTGATTAACAGTCATAATGCAAGCAGGATGATTTTTTTCCTAGAAGGCAAGTCTGAGAGGGAGGCTGAAGAAGAGCCAGTGTTTTTTCCTTCCAAGGCCGGCGGGAGACGCACGGCGGGAGACGCACGGCCAGCCCCGCACGGCCAGCGCTCGGACGCTGTGAGTGATCGAATCTGAGCAGGGCCCACCTGTACCGAGAGCTCAAGGACAGCGGACTTGACACCGAAGGACAGTGGGAAAAAAGACGGCTCTTCAACGAATAGTGCCAACCACTTGAATACCCAGCCTCACCCCTCGTCCAAAAATAAGTTCAAGATCCAAATGGGAACAGGCCGAACAACGTAACTCTTTAAAGGGCTTTCAGAAGGTTATATTTTCACTTGTACTACTGAGGTATGTTCCAATCAAGTCAAACGTCCATATATTATTTTTTTAAAAATCAATAGATTTGGCTACATTTAAGAAAAGATATTTTGCATGACAAAGGATATCGCCAAGTCCACTAGGCCGTGGACCAGAAGGATATTCACAGTCTCATAGCTCATGTGACTCAAAAGGAACCAGCCTCAGAGGTATGCGAGGACACGTGACGATTGTTAGTACACAGAGTGGGGACGCGTGTCCCGTCCTCACCACAGCGAAGCCCTCCCTCCCACCGCTGTGCAGGGCTGCACTCGGCGGGCATGGTGAGTATGGGGGGGGACAACAGTTCTGACACGTGGCTCGAGGGTCCCTAACCGAGCTTAGCCACTTTGGAGAGGGGTTGTGGACAGCACGTTAATTGGGGGGAGTGCCCGTCTCGGTCACTCTTTGGTGCCTAGACCAGGGGAAACTCCAGCATACCCGTTCACGGGGTGGGTACACGGGGGCTCCCGCAGAGTGCTGACTGGAAACTCAAGCCCTGGAAATCATCTAACTTGGTTCCTTGGTAGGAGAACGGACAAACAAGCTGGCTTTTCATGTGGCCCCCCCGCACCCCCGCGGCACTCCAAAGGAATGAAGCAGAACTGTGAGGAACATGAGCACACCACACCCCGTGAAGCGGTTTTTGAAGGTGAGTGTCAAAGGGACACGTGGGTCAGGGCTCGGCGCCTGTAAGGATTTCCAGCACAGCCGTCATCTAGAGGCATGGGCTGTTATGCCTGAATGGTGTCCCCCGAAAATTCATGCGCTGAAGCTCTAACCCCCAGAACCTCAGAATGTGACCCAGTTGGAGATGGGGTCTTTACAGAGATAATCGGCTTGGCGTTGTGTAGGTGGGCCCTCCCCCGGCAGGCCTGGCGTGCTTATAAGAAGTGGGGATTGGGACACGGACACACACAAAGGTCGAGGGGAGACGACAGCCATCACAAGCCAAGGGGAGAGCCACAAGAGGAACCAGCCCGGCTGACCCCCGCTCCCAGACTTCCAGCCCCCGACCTGTGGTGGCCAGAATGGCACCTGTTACCACTCTCGCTGACTGGTAGACAGGGAGGCAGAGCGTTTCCTCGGGGGCCAACGCACAATCACCCGAGGAGCAGGTCAGACACCCACGGAGTGTGGCAGCTGGACTTCAACTGTGAGCCAGTGCAGACGTGGGCAGTCCATGGGCTGGTTTTACGGACACTTAACACGCTGGTGACAGGTTTTCTCCGCAACTGTGGAAGCCGTGCTCCCCTTAAATGGAGCCCCGGGCTGCACAGCGCAGTCTCACGAGGCTTGTGAGTCAGCCTGGCCGGCCCACACCGACGTTCACTCCCTACCTGCCCACACGTGACACCTCATTCCCCGGGCTCCTCTGAGTTTCGCAGGATCTCCCAGTCCCTGAGGACGGCAGGCAATCACCCTAGGAGGCTCCCCTGGGCCCCTGTCCCCCACTGAGCACCAGGGCTCCCCGGAGGGAACTCAGTGCCAAGAGAGACACTGAGGGCCAGGGTGCGGGTGCTGCATGGTGGATGTGGGCAGGGCGGCGGGACAGAGTCACTGGGACTTGTGCTGAGCCTGGACCGCCAGGCAGACGGGATCCAGGCAGGTGTCCCTGGCAGAGGACAGGGACGAGGCAAGTCAGGGCCAGGCCGGGCTGGGCCCAAATCCTATGGACCAGACCTCGAGATGGCCTCTGGCTGCGGGGACTCGCCCAGAACCGCAGGTGGCGCTAGAGAGGAGTTTAAGCCCAAGACCTCTGACGTCTCACAGATGCAGATGCAGATGGGAGTCTTCACAGAGCTGCCCCCGGCCTGGGTGGGGGGTGGGGGGGGGGTTGAAAGCAGGAACTTCTGAGAAAGGAGGGCAGCCCTTAATTCCCCTTCAGGCAGCTTCTTCCGTTCCCAGGGGAGACACCAGAGCAACGTGCCCCCAAATCCCCGGGCTCGAGGAGCCTGATGACAGAAAGACCACTGACATCTGTATCGACAAGCTCCATTACGACCTACCTCCCAAGGAACCTGCTTTCCTTTCCCGCAGCGGCCAGTTTGTTGTCGCCGCGGGAACCTTTCTGCCTCCTCCCTCCCTCCCACTAAGTCAGGGGTACAAGCCCCCACGGTGACCCTCCTAGTTACTCCTCACCGAGCAACCCCGCCCCCCACCCCCAGGGCTTGCTGCATCCACACGGACTTTCTCTTTTCTCTTGCCCATCTGTCTCTGGTCAGCTTAATTCACAGGCCCCGCCCACCCACAAGAGGATGGAGGGCAGTCTCTCCCCTGCACTGTGTTTCATGCCCCAGGGCAGCGCCCAGGGAAAAGGTTGGTCTGACACCCACGCAAACGGGCCACAGCGCCGGCGGTTGGTTCAATCCAAGCTGAGGATGAAGGCAGGAACACTCCATGAGCTGGGACCTGATTACAGGGCCCACCATTGCATGGCTGTGTCCCCTTCCTCCAGCCCTCCCCGTGTTCCCATGCAGGATGTCCCTCCAGATCTGTGGATTTCGAGGATGACAGGCACAGGGAGAGTCCACAGGAGGATGTGAATGCCACTTAAGGAGATTAAATTTTATTCATAGTTTTTAAACCAGTGCCATGACATAATTACTCCATTTTAGAAAAAGATCAATATGGATGAGCCCTTGAAGGATGTTTAAGCTCAGAATCGAGAGTTGTAATCCCTGGTGCAGGCAGGCCGAGAGTGTGAACCCCTGCTGAGCAGGAGGGAGAAGGGGAGAAAGGGTCCAGAGAAGGTGAGCGGGCGGCACCGAGACCGGACATGCCCCTGGACGCTGCTGGTCAAAGACAGGCCAGGGCGGAAAAGAACCCCACTTGTTCCCCGTGAAAAGAATTGCCGGCCTCGTGTGGGCTGTGATGCAAGCTGAGTGGCGGTCAAGAACTGAGGCCACTGGGAGCTTCCATGCAGCCACGTGGTCTCTGTCCCCGTCACAGGGTCGTTGAAACAGGCCGTAGCCACAGAACGAGGACGCCTCGCTGGGTCTCCGCACACCGCTCCCTGGCTGAGTTAAGAACCACCGCCTGCCATGGAAAGTGCCACCACGCTGGGTCCTATTCCCGCATCCTGGGCTAGGACGGGACCAGTTCAGGAACCAGCAAGAGTGGTGGCTACCGGCACGCCATGCCTCTCCACCACGGCATAAGGGCGGTGGCGAGCCACCCAGCTCTAAGCCCCCACCCGGGCCGAGGGTGACCCCTTGCTATTGAAAGCAGCCGCCTCTGGCATGATGTTTAGTGCCTATAAGCAGCACACGTGGGCAAAATTCTTTGGAATCCTTGTGCCAAACAAGGTCATTCCTGAGCGTCCCCCAAGTCCCAAGTGGCCTCTGAGTGCAGACTGGCACTGGCCTGGCTGTCCCGGACCCTCCTGTGTGCTGGCCCTGAACTTGAGTGAGACCCTCCCACCTCAGCGATCCTCAGACTGGGCAGCGTAAGTCAAAGGCCTTCCCAGGGGTCTGTGGGTGTAATATTTTTAAAGCAACCAGTTATGATTTCCAGATATTTACATCCTTCCTAAAAATGATCTAAGAGCTTTTCTGCCCAATTCCCCTTCCCACCTACCCCTACTTAATCTCTGGTTCCCCTTCACAAAAGAAAGGCTCAGCTCTCACCCCCCAGTTCTCCTCCCCATGCACTTTCCTGGGGGCGAAACCCCACACCCACCCCAGGCAGAGACCCTTCTGCAACAGGATGCTCCCTGTGCCCTGCAACCCAGGGAGCGGGCCTCTGACAAGTCCGACAGTCCCCACCCTTCGCCTTTAGCAAACGTGGGAGCGTCTGTGTCTGCTGGCGGAGCTTTAAAAATAACCTTTCATAACAACCCCAAGGTGACTTCTGGCTTGCGCTTGAAAGGAGCTCAAAGGAATCGTGACATTGTTACAACAAATCTTTTTCCAGTTCCCTTTTATTCCTGTTCATGTGAGCAAGTCGCTTCAGCTCCTGAGAATAACAACTCGAGAAAGGGCTGGCGCCGAGCCCTCCTTGCCCTAAACTTGGGGCGTTGGTGGGGGTGCTGTCCCTGCTCTGAATTCCCGATTGGTTCACTTGTCCCATCGAGTAATTATCAACTTCTAAAAACACTTTATTTTACTCAATTTTATCCCAACAAAATTATTATTACAGTTCAAGAGAACAGTCTTGCAGCTACAATGAAATTTAAAGATCAATTTCCATTTATGAACAGATTTTTCCTGCAAGAATATCAGGTGATGAATAAAAGACTGTTTATCAAGTATCCACACATCCGGCAGCAGGACCATATTCTGAGGACATAGGAGGGAAACCCGAATTCAAGGAGGAAAAGGGGTCTCAGAATCTTCTGCCTGCTCAGAGGAAGGCATTTTCCTGTACTTTTCTGAAATTTCCGACGGCAGGTTATCAAGTCACTGCAGCACTGAGAGTCCAGGGGAACACGTAAAAGCGATAAAACAGTTTCATCCCCAAAGTCAACACTTTTTAAATCCCAGAAGTTACCCCTTATGACTAAGAAAACTTACTTTTAGACACACATTGGACAGGCGTTGTTATCTGCGGTGTCCTCTCCTGAGTCCCCGCTCAGGTGACCCAGCTCAGGTGACCCCGCAAGGGCTGTGGGAGGATTAGCTGAGCCACTCCATCGGGGCTGTGGGTCCCCTTTTAGAAACCAGTGCTTGTTGGGGTCCTAGCACTTCTGGCGTCTCAGGTGTAATGAATTCATTGAAATCCTGGAACCGGGGTGCTGGCTCAATCAGGCCAACTCCTGAGGAGCTCTAGAAAAATATCTAAAGCCCGTGAGTGGAGCGAGTCCTGGGTGAGAGCATGTGGGTGCAAGCAGCTGACACAGCAGGCTCCCCAGACAGGGCGGAAGTGACTTCCCCGTTTAGGGGGGCCCTTGATTGTCTAGAGCAGGGCAAGGATGGGGTCACAGCCAGCTCCCCAAGGTCCTGGGCACCGTCCCTGACCCCACACACTGGTCTCTGCTATATCCGCCAGCAGGGTCTGGTGACCGTTTTTAAGCACAAAAGAGTAGGAGAGAGAAATGCACAATGTAAGAACGAGCAAGCGAACAGATCACCCAGCACGCGTTTGTGCGGCTGGCGTTCACTGGGGACCGTTTTAAATCTCCTCGACAAACCAGCTTGGTCATTTGTCCCAGGGGAAAGGTCTTTGTTAGAAATACTGGCCACACATACCTTCAGTTTGCCCTGGAACTGCAGAGGATACTCGTAATGAAGAACAAACTGAAACAGGATTCCTCATTTCGACTTTTAAGACAGGAAGATTCTGAAAGGATTAATTAAACCTTGTCCACAAAGCATTGGGAAAACACTGAGTTCCCAGCAGACCGGAAGCGAGGGTGAAGGAGAAATGCCCTGGGCTTCCCTGGACCCGAGTCTGGGTGGGGGGAGCCACGGAACCAACTGAAACCACGGCGTGGGCTGAATGGTTTTGCCGACAGTGACACCCTGCCTCGCCGTGGGTGACAATTTCATTGTGTCTACTTTTAAAAACATTTACAGCATTAAAAGGATCCAATGTGCTAACTCAAGAAAAGTTTAGGTGGTAAAGTTTGCGATCGAAACAGAACACGTAGAGTCTCCAGAGGGGAGAGCCGCTGGGCGGAAGGAGGGGCAGAGGGGCCAAGAGAAGAGAAAGGCTTCAGTGAGCTCTGGTGGCGCTCGCTTTGTTCACCTGGTTTTCAACTCTTAAACGCTAAAGCTATTTTCTTGACTCAAAGTATTCCATATACCTACACTCACTCGTATCATTTTAAATCAATGAGTACATTTCATTGCAAAAAAATAATATTTTTGAGAACTCACACCGGTCAAATTTATGATTCATTATTAGTTGTGTGGACGGTTTGAAAGGGATTCGAGGAACCCTCCTTGGAGGAATAACTACCTAACGGTCGTAGAGGCGTGCGACTTCAGAAAGCTGTGGGTGCGGGCATTGTCCAAAATGGCTCTGTCAAACCCCTCCCTAGACTAGTCTCAGAAGGGTCCCCTGCGTCCCTAAGGCGACTGTTCCTGCTGGAAACGGAGAGAAGCGCGGGGCCGTGTCCTCGGGGCTGCACTCCGCCTGCGCATGCGCGCTCCCATGGGGTGCGCGCCCCGGTGGGACCGGCGGGCCTGCGCCCCCAAAGCAGACCTGGCACGGGGGCCTAACACTGCATGTCCGGAGCTTTGGCGCCTTCGAAGCATAACCCTCTTAGGATATGTTGAAGGGACTTTTACTCTAGAAGCAATATTTACTGATTATAGAAGATACTTCCCATGTGCAAGATTTCTATTCGGTCCTTTGGTCAAAACAAGGCAACCCCTTGCCCTGGCCAGCGCGGCCCAGTTGGCTGGAGGGCGACCCACACGGACAGGTGGCAGGTTGGATCCCCGTCCAGGCGCGCATGGGACGCAACCCGTCGATGTTTCTCTCCCTCCCTTCCTCTCTCTCGAAAAGCAACGGAAACAAAAATGTCCTCGGTTGAGGATTAAAAAAAAAAAGTTTTTCTTAAAAAAAGAAGGCATCGCTTGACCTTTTAAAAAAATGAGTCCAAAACAGCACTGTTGCAGGTCGGACATAGCAGGGTTTCCGCTGCAGGGGCTGGTGGGAAATGGGAAGTCCTCGAGCCCCTGCTCTCCTGAGCAGGGCATCCGGGTGCCATTCCAGGAACCACAGCTCTGAAAATTCAGGTTTACCGAACAGGAAAACGCCGGCTCTAGCTTTTCCCAAGTCCCCGCAGACGCGCCAGCGCCTCGCTCGGGCGCTAATTAGGGAGCTGCACGATGGGGACGGTTCCCTGCAGACCCGGAGCTGTGTAGCAGGAACCTCTTGTAAAGCCTCGTCGTCCTCTCCTTTTGGAAGGCGTGGAGGGGAAGCAAGTGTCCTGGCCTCACACATGCCTGCCACCCACCTGCCTCCTCCCACCCCGCATCCCGCCACCACCCACGGCTCCTCTGCCTTCCCCTCAGGTCTCGGCATCAACGTAGCTTGCTGAGAGAGGCCCCCCCCACACCCGGCACACCGCCCGGAGAGGCATCCCTTGCAGACTCTGGAGCCTGCAAGTCTGCTCCCCTCCCCGGTGCTGGCTGCAGTGGGCAGCCTTCCCACTCATGTGCCGAATGCCTGGCCGCCCTCCCTGCCCCACGGGTGGCACGTGGGAAAAGCTCTGATGATCTGCTTCCAGAACCTTCTCAGGCAGGTCTGAGGTCCCATTTTCTGCAACTTCACACCTTGTTTCATGAACAATTTTAAACTAGAAACTTAAGGCCCCATTTTTGCAGGTGTTCTGATCGACTGAGCAGATCCATGTAACAGCAGCTTTGCATGCTGTTCGTCTCTCAGCTTCCCCGCTCCCTCGCCGAGAAATAAGCCCAGGAGTGTGGGATGGACTGCACACTCCACAATCCCACTCAAGACCGAGCAGCGCTCAGGTAGAGAGTGTTTCCTAAAAGCCAGAAAACCCTCCCTAACGGAAAATAATGTTAAGATGATTTGGAGGGAAAATAGTCTCAGAGGCTTTATTTCCAAATAACTCAAACCAACTCCTGAGACCTGCGTGTGTCCCTCTGGTTCCTGGATCCTGCCCGTAGTTCCAGGGGCCCAGGTGAGGCCAGAGGCCCTGCAGGTGGAGCACGGCCCTGTGGCCGGAGTGGGGGCTCCACAGTGGGAGCATGGCCCCCCAGCCGACAAACCTGGCTCTCTACTCTGGAGCAGCCCTGAGCCTCACCCTCCTCCAGCTTCTGAAGGAGCTCCTGAGTCTCCAGATGTGATCTGTTGAACTTGAATAAGGTGACAAGGAATTTAGTCCACTTTTATAGTTTGTTTCTGGGTTCATTTGTAATTTACTATATTAGTATCCTGGGCCTGGAGGCTAGAAGTCGGAAATCCAGTGTGGGTCCAGCTGCCCTCCCTCTGAAACCCGGGCTCCTGGTGGCAGCCGGTGTCCTGTGGCATTCCGTGGCTTGTGTCCGCTTCATTCCAACCTCTGCCTCCACCATCACATGGCTCTGGGTCTGGGTCTCTTCTCTTCTTATAAGTTAGACTCCAGTCACATGGCATTAGGGCCACCCCAGGACCCCAGCCAGGTTATATCTGTGAAGTCTTCATTTCCAGATAGGGTCACAGTCACAGGTCCTGGAGTTAGGACTACAGGACATCTTCGGGGGACACTCAAGTCAAAGCACAACATATAGTGTAGAAGATTTACTGTGACTAGAAAGAGCACTATTGGGGCATTTTTGGTGTTTTTGAGGAAGTAGGTTAAAATTAGGACTGAATGTAGAGTCTGTTAGGGAGCAATAAAAGACTAGATTTCTGCTTTGTCTTCCTCCAGCACATTTGCAGATATGTAGGGTATTTAAGTCAGTTTGTCTTGCCCCCAAAGTTCGATGATGGCTGGTAGCTGGCATTCCACCCGGTATTAAATATTATCTGCTTGATTCATACTTACTGACCAATTCCATGTTGCTGGTATATGCACAATTTGCAATAATAAACACATTTAAAGTTTTTCAAAGACATGAATGGTTTTAGGCTTCAAACTTTGACTGGGCCCTGGCCAGCATGGCTCAGTTGGCTGGAGCATCATCCCGTAGACTGAAAGGTCCTGGGTTTGATTCCCCGTCAGGGCACAGGCCTAGGTTGCAGGTTCATCCCCTGGTCAGGGCACATACGGGAGGCAACCAGTTGATGCTTCTCACATCACTGTCTCTCTCTCTCTCTTCCCCCCACCCCTGCCCCTCTCTAAAAGCAATGAAAAAACGTCCTCGAGGGAGGAAAAAAACCTGACTGAACCAGGATCGCCTTATTGGAACACCACTCGGAAGGCATGATGTTTTCTTAAAAAGACTGTTAAACCGATTATAATCAAGAGCCATTTTTAAATGCTGGCCGCATTAACCAGGAAAGGACAAAGAGAAAATATCTTAAAAATCTAATCTGAAAATCATACAAGTTCTTTCATTTTAAGGCACAGTAGAGCAAAAACAAGTATCTGTCTTTTAAATCGCTCATTATTATTCACAGAAGCTAAAGGAAGCGCTCGGCAGTGTGTGCTAGTGCTTCCTCACCAATCCATCAGGGCTGGGATAGCTCCGCCGAGCATCTCAGGGACGGCGGCGTTCTGTGTCGTGACACAGAAGAGAGAATGCAAAGGAAGTGCTGTTTCTTGTGTGTGATCTATTAAAGAAATAATGGCCGAAATCGCTTTTCATGAAGAGGAAACATGAATTAAAAGTTGTCTGCAGTCGCTGTTCCTCACAATGATCTAGAAAAATGTTCATCTCCTTCACTTCTGCTCGGACTGATGTGGGGGACCAGGGAGGTCTGTGGGGTACCCCAGGCATTGTGGGGTCCCCCAGGGATTGTGGAGCTACCAAATTGAAGGGCTCAGCCCAGCTCCCCAGGGGCCAAGGCTTCTCACCAGGAATTAACTGCTGTGAAGTGAGGAGGGGATGAGCATTTGAGTTGTCAAACTGCCCAGCTACTAGGGTTAGGGTTATTCTTAGATGGCTCTGATTGCTAGTTGCTGACACACAGTAATACGTTATGAGCCAGACACTCCTGAAACCTCAGGCACGTAGTTTGAATAATACTACGCAAACTAATACACTGTACCAAAATTGCATCATCTACCCTGTAACGTAAAGCCCACAGATACGGGTTAATTTGGAGGATGTCCAGAGCACAAGAGGAAGCCTCCCTGAGGACAGGCAATGGCCTGGAGATCCCACCCTGCCTCTTCCTCCAGGACACAGGGCCATCCGCCTGAGGGGACAGCCATTTCAGGAAGGCAGCCTGGGCCTGCCATGTATTCACGGCAACAGAATTGGAAACGAGGAGCCGACAAGAAGAGAAATTCAAGAGAACTGCTGAGTGTGTCCAGAAGGACCACAGCCAAGTTCAGCCTGCGTGGGGGATAGTACCATGGACAGGGCCTGGCATTTGCCGGTTTCCCTGAATTTCTCTCCACCAGTAACAGACGCGAGTTCACACCAAAGTGTAAGTCATAGCAGGAAGCAGCTGTGCGATCCATTCCCACAAACACCAAGCCCACAAGTGAAGGGGATGCTGGTGAGCTTGGTGCCTCTTCTGAAGGTGGACGGAAACGAGTTCAAAGGAAGACCTGGACAATGATGGCACACCTGAATTTATACGCCGTGCTCGTGGACCAGAGAGGACGGGCAGACTGTCACTGAGCTCTTAGAGTAAGGCAGGGATTCCTCGGAGACCTTCGAGACAAGCCCTGCCCGCCGTCCTCAGCCCGGCTCTGATCGCACGCCCCACAGCCCGAGGCCCCTGTAACATACCAGGGAACTGCACTGGATCGGAAAGGGGTCGTAATGACTGCACCCTTACTTCCTCTGTGAGGAGAATCAATAATTAGTGGATACAAAGTGACCCAGTCTGATTACAAAATATTTTAAACAGGATGTCGTGTGTGTATGTCCCCATGGGACACGTCCAAAAATTAGAGTGAAAACCTCTTTTCCAAGGTTACAAAATAGCTGGGGGGTGGGGGAGAAAGCCAACTTTTACCATTGGACACACTCACAGACTTCCCTCAGAAGGCATGAAGGCGAATGGGTGTGAAAAACACCCACAAGGCCCGGCTCCGCGGAGCATCAGTGTACTGGACCGCAAACGGAGCGGAGGCACGAGGACTCCCATGCCCAGTGTCCGCGCCCAAACACATGCAGGTGAAGGCCCCCCACGGCGCAGCGGTGACCTCAGACCACGGTTCCAGCACACAAGGCAGATTCTTGTTTCGTACAGAAACGGGATAAAGCATGTGAGAAGGGGTGAACGGAACAGAGAAAATACATATTTCATTTTACTGCAGCTAACAAGAGTCACAACTCAGCCCTGAATGTCACAAAGCACTGCCTGTCCTTCCGTCCCCTCCCCACCAGCACCAGGATTCCAACCCGGAATGTGAAGAGGTGACCAGCGGCCAGTGCGATTTCCCAGCTCCGCCATTCGGGGCTCCTCCTGGTGGACTCTGTCTGGACACAATGCACGGGATGCACAGACCGCCTCTCTGCGGTCAGACAGGGAACTCAGGCCCACACAAATCAAACAAGACACACATGTGTGCACACTCACACACTCCTGCACACACCATGAACCGCAACCGGAGCCCCACATGTAAAACTCAAAACCTGCCGGCAAGCTACGAGAATGCCCCCGGGTGTGGCGTTGGGCTCCTGGGCCTTTGCAAACACGGTGGATGGAAAGGGTTCACCAGGGTAGTCTCGCCGTGGTTTTTGTCCCACGAAGATGATTAAGGGTCATTTGTTCATTGTTTCGATGGGTTGTCTGTCTAGATCCTTGGCCTTCTTTCTACGGGCACATCCTCTTCTACTCCCACTGAACTCTGAGCCTCCTCCCTTCCAGGCTGTGTATTAATCTGTGAAAATGTTCATCGAATGTGAAGCTACCAGCCCTCCTTCCCCTCTGGCCACTCCACCCCTCCCAATGCCGCCCTCCTGCCGGGCCACCTCCTAGCCTTCCTGCAGACCCTGCTCTGAGACCGACCTCTCCTCCAAGGGTTCCCGATTTCCTTTCTCTCTCTCAACCCAAGGCTGAGTTAAATGCCTCCAGATACCCTGGAGTCCCATGATATCTGACTTAACCTTGGTTTAAATCGTGTTTGGATTCCTAGGCTGTGTCAGTGGAATTTAAAGAGAAGCCCTGAGCAAGCACCGGGCTTTCTCTGGCAATGTGAGGCCCGGGCTGTTCGGGGACAGAGACCAGGTTGGAAAAGACTCACGTTCCTGGCCGCATGCTGTCTGAAGTGGCGCTTGACCGGTGCGCACCTCTGCTGGGAAGCACCGAAGCCCTTCTGAGAACACAGGAGGGCTCTTTCAGTGACTCCTAGAAGAGCTCCCTTGTGGCCTTGAACTCCATGTGAACAACAGAGAAAACCACACTTCTCAGAAGGTCTGTTATAAGGAATTGCACTTGTGAAATTTTAAATGCATTTGTCATAAGAGACTAAATTGCCTCCTTAACAAAAAAATAATTAACCCACTTATGATAGCCTCAAATTATTTTAATTATAATGAATCCATTACTAAGTTAAAAGTGCACTGTTAATTGCTGGTTTAGGAACATTATTTTAAATCACTTCTCTTTCTCTTCCCTAAATTCTAAGAAAAACTCAGCACGTCTAATGTGAGCTTTAGACACAGCACAAACTAGCGTTCGTCCCTGTGGGGGCTGCGGGCTCCAGGCCATCGGGGTCTGAGCAATGACACTGGGCAGGAGGGACCACATTTGTCCCCACAGGCTGGCCGAGCCAGGAGGTACACTGTTAGGATAAAAACATGGAAATTAGGTACATCTGAAATGTGATGTCAAAGTGTTTAATGGTTAGATGTTTAAAATATGGAGGTGGCCACATAACACCTGGACAAGTGTCTCTTAAGTGCCTTGTCTACCACATAGCTAGGGCTGCCAGGTGACAGTCCCATGACCTCCCCCTACCTGGAGCCTGGCGACACTAGAGTGACAGAGGAAGGTGCTTGCCATGCAGATGAAGCTGCCGCACCAGGCTGCCGCCACGCACAGACCCTACACTGGGAACGGGCTGTGCGTCTGCTTGTGATCAGACAGTCCCCATCAAGCTTCGTAAATCTTCCCCCAAACTGGGTAGATTTCGAAGTTGTCTCCCTCCCCATCGATCTTTTTATTGCAAACCAGGAGAGAGTATGTCACATCAGCCTCTGGTTGATGGAAGGGATGGTGGTCCCTGAGATGTCCAGCTTCTCAGCGGGGCTGCAGATGGGCACCCTGGGGTGGCTTGTCATGGTGATGAGGACAGGGATGGGAGTGACGACTGTGCTGCTCTCAGCTACCCAGGAAGGGTGACAGAGCCACAGATGCGGAAATGCAGAGCCCCTTTGAAAACATGACACATTACAGCCAGACAACGGGATATGAGTCACCGCTTTAAAAATGAGCCACTGAGCCGTGAAAAAAAAGGAAAACAAACGCGTGTTCCTAAGGGAAAGACGCCAGGCAGAAAAGTCTCTGCTGTGTGATTCCAGCTGCGCGACAGCCCAGCAAAGTCAAAACCGTGGAGACGGGGAAAGGTCCTGGTCCCCAGGTCTGGAGGGGAGGCAGTGTGAGCAGGTGCACATGAGGCTTTCTAGGGCAGTGACACAGCTCTGCACGACACCATAAGGTGGACACCTGTCCAAACCTGCAGAAAGGATGACACTGAGAGCGGGCCCATCGTGGACTCCGGGGGACGCTGACATGTTGCCATAAGCTTATCGGTTGTACCAAATGGGCTTTCTGGTAGGGGGTGTCAATAGTGGGGAGGCAGCACATGTGACGGGAAGGGGTTCATGGGATACCTCTGTACCTTCCTTTCAATCTTTCTGTGAACCGAGAACTGCCCTAAAACCAGTCTACGAAAGTTATGTTAGACGTTAAACGGGACAGGCAGCCTCCACTGTGGACACACTTCTCTCCTGCAGTGACACTGGCTGTGAATTGGGGGAGGGGCGTGGCTTTGTCCTACAGGGATGTTTGCCAATGTCTGATGACATCTGGGTTGTCATGACTGAGGGGGGCACAGAGCAGGCGGGGTCCCCGGTGCTCAGGGCACCTGCACAGAACTGTGCCGCCCATGCCGTCCAACACGGGGTGGCTGAGGTCCTGCCGGGAAACCACTTACTTCACGTCCTGCAGGTGTGTCCTCGTCTGGTCGCAGAGGACTCGGGGTCACCTGCTCTGTGCCCAGCATGTGTGGATAATGGCATATCTGACTGCGAGGGACTCTGCAGGAGGGCAGAGTCTGTGTGCCACAGGACAGCAGGGACGGCAGGCACCCTATGCCCTGTGACTGTGGACAAGGGTGGGAGCCGAGCATCGGGAGTGCAGCTGGTCCTGAGATATGGCTGCAAGAGGCCGCATGGGGTGGGAACCCTTCTCTCACAAAGATGAAATGAATGTAAGTAAGACCCTGGATCCAACTCACGAGTCACAGGAAATGCAGGGTCAGGAGAACCTGCTCAGTGACGCAGTAGGAGGCGAGTAAATTCGGAGCGCGGGAAGCACAGCAGGACAAACGGGCCAGTGTCTTCCGCAAAGAACCGGAGAAGGTAGGCAAGGAAGTCTCAGACACGCCACGCAGCGACGTTTTCACTGATTGTCCCCAGAGCAAGGGACATCAAGGAAAGAATAAACACATGGGACCTCATCAAATTAAAAAGCTTCTGCACAGCTAAAGAAAACAGTATTAAAATGAAAAGGGAACCAACCGTATAGGAAAACACATTTGCTAGTGATACTTCAGACAAGGGTTTAATCTTCAAAACATATAAAGAACTCACACAGGAAGACAAATGATCCAACTATAAAATGGACAAAGGACCTGAACAGACACTTCTCCAAGGAGGACATACAGAGGGCCCAGAGACATATGAAAAGATGCTCAGCATCACTAGCCATCAGAGGGATGCAAATTAAAAGCACCATGAGATACCACTTGACACTGGTCAGAATGGCCATCATCAACAAATCAACAGACAAGTGTTGGAGAGGATGTGGAGAAAAGGGAACCCTAGTGCACTGTTGGTGGGATTGTAGACTGGAGCAGCCACTGTGGAAACAGTATGGAATTTCCTCAGAAAACTAAAAATGGAACTGCCTTTGGACCCAGCAATTCTGCTGCTGAGATTATACCCTAAGAGCCCTGAAACACCAATCCAAAAGAATCTATGCACCCCAATGTTCATAGAAGCACAATTTACAATAGCCAAGTGCTGGAAGCAGCCTAAGTGCCCATCAGTCAATGAGTGGATCAAAAAACTATGGCACATTTACACAATGGAATTCTACGCAGCAGAAGGAAGGAGCTCCTACCCTTTGTGGGTGGATCTGGAACTCACACCTTGGGCAGGAGTGCAGTAAGGGCCAAACCCCGGCGAGGAGGGGCGAGGGCCGAAGAAGGCCAAGCGGCCGCTCTTGCACAGCCCACGAGGGTTGAGTCCAGGGCCTGGGCCATGGGGAGAGCGGTGCCCTCTAAATGGAGGCAGCCTGGTGCTCTTGCCCCTGCAGGGCTCTGCTGGTGGAGAACGCGCCCCCACCCATGTCTGTGTGTGTGGTGAGGGGGCAGACCCTGGATCCTGGCGATGAAATCACCCAGCAGGTCCCTTGACGTGACTATTGCCCCATTGTCCTGTCTTTCTTATCAACCATCTTGAGGAGAAAATGAAGAAAACAGGTTAAATTAACCAGAAAGGATGAATCGAGACAAATACAACAATGAGTCAGTATATAACACTTGGGACATAAATAGACATTCTCTTTTGGCACATTTTCTCAGTTGTGGGCATTTTAAGTTTTACTGAGGAAAGCAGATGTACGTGTGATTAAGTGGCTGCAATAACTAGAGCACAGGAAAGTGTCCCGTCACTTTCCCAGTTGGTATGCGGTCACATTTGTTGTTGGTGTGAAGTCCGCTGATGGTTCTGAACAGAAAAGCAATAATACTTGATAACTATGTCCCATCTCTGTTATGTTTAAAATGTTAAATTCTATGGTATACAATCAAACCCAAGAGCACAAATTGTCACAAAATAGATTAAAGACCTAAACATAAGGCTTAAAATTATAAGACTCTTAGGAGAAAACAATGGAAAGCTTTATAACCTTAGATTTGTCAATGATTTCTTGGATATGACCCCAAAGGCATAGCAACGAAAAGCAAATAAATTGCACTTCATCGAAATGCAGAGTCTCAAACAACGGGCACCATCAGCACACAGAAGGGAGCATTTGCAAACCGTAAATGAAATAAGAGGTGAATATCCAGAACAGAGAGCGAATTCTTCCAACTCAAAAACAACACAAATAACCTGATTAAAATTTGTTTTGCGTGTATCAGCACACCGAGTCTAACGTTTGTGTGGAGGCAGGAGACCCGGGAGAGCCAGCCAAGTGCGGAAACACAAGAATGAAGCTGGAAGAGGGGCACTGGCCGACGTCAGGACACGCTGTGGAGCCTCAGCAAGCGGCAGTGTGCTGTGGGCAAGTGATGAACAAACAGATGGATGGAGCAGAACAGGGGTGGAGCCACACAAACATAGCCGACTGATCTCTGACAAGGAGCAAGTCGACACACGGGAGCCAAGGCAGTCTTTTCAATAAGTGGCGCTGGGACAGCTGGACACCTTAGATGATCACAGGGCAGAAACCCAGGTAACCCTGACATGGTGACAACTGTTTAAATGTAACACCAAAGACACATCCATGAGAGAAATAACGAATACGCTCGACTTCATTAAAAATAAGCGTTCCGTGTTCTGTAAGAGAACTTGAAGACAAACCACAGACTGGGTGATAATATTTGCAAAAAAGGCACATCTCTGATAAGGAACTGCTACCCAAAATACACAAAGAACTCCTAACTCGAAAACAAAAGAGTGAAAAACCATCGAAAGTGGGCAAAAGGCCTGAACAGAGACACCACCAAAGAAGATGCACAGATGGCAAGTAAGCATTCTAAAGATGACCCGCACCACACATCACAGGGAAATGCTGACTGAGACAGCAGGGAGGTACCTACACACACCTGTCAGAACGGCCCAAATCTGGATGCTGATGACACCCGATGCTGGAGAGGACTCGGAGCTTCAGGGACTGTCCCTCTCACTGGGGGGAAACACAACATGCTGCAGTCACTTTAGAAGACAGCCGGGTGGTTTCTTGCAAAACTGCACATACTCTCGTCATACGATCCAGCGAATGAGCTCCTTGGTGTTTACCCCAAAGAGATGAAAACTGATGTGCACAGGAAAACCCGCACCGATGTTCACAGCAGTGTTGTTCACACTCGCCAAGACCTGGAAGCAGCCAGCGTGCCCTGCAGTGGGGGTGGATGAACACACTGCGGTCCGTCCAGACGCAGTTGGCGGGGGGCTTTATGGAGCAACTGAAAGAAACAGGCCATCAAGTCACGAACGGACGTAGGGGAGCCTCACGTGCATGTGACTGAGGGGGGGCAGCCAGTCGGAAAAGGCTGCGTCCTGCAGGATCCCAACTCGGTGACACTCTGGACAAGGCAGAACTGAGGGGACAGTGAAGAAGAGGGGTTCCGGGGGACGGTGGGGCTTGAGGGGTGGACGGTCAGCACGCAGAGGATTATAGGGCCGTGGCAGGGCTCTGTCTGGCACCACAGCGGTGGACGATGTCCTCGTACATTTGTCCAAACAGCACCGAGAGGGAGCCCTCATGTGGACTGTGCACCTGGGTGGCCAGGATGTAGCAGTGAGGGTCCCTTGAGTGTGGCCAGTGCACCCCTCTGCCGGGCAAGCTTAATGGTAGGGCAGGCTGGGCATGCGTGGGGCTGGGGCCATCTGGGAACGGTCTGCTCTGAAAACGAAATCTACTTAGAAGGGAAAATCTGCTGGGCGTGCAGCTGGCGTGGCTCGGGACTCGCAATCCGTGTGGCAAAGGAGCGTCTTCGTATCTCGAGTCCTCTCACCCACGAACGAGGCCTGTCTCTCCATCAATTTGAGTCTTCTTTCATCTCCCACCAGAGCTTCGTGGCTCTCGGCACACAAACGTGCCCCACTTGCTTAGCTTTGTCCCTCCGTGTCACAGCAGGGGATGCTCTTGCACTTGGTTTTAATTCCAATTTCCAATGCTCACGGCTCACATACTGAAGGGCAGTCGGAGCAGGTGGCTTTAGTTTCCTCATGGGAGGGCAGTGCTGGTTGCTGGCTGGGGTGTCAAGCCTGTGCCTGTGCCAGGTGGCCCCCAGGTCCCGCCTGCCACCCTCTTCCTCCCAAACCTCCAGTGAAGGCCCTGACAAGGACACGTGCAGGTGTGCGGCCCCTGGGCCCCACCCCCAGACTCTGCCCTACAGCTGTTTTCTCTCCACGCACTTTGACGGGCAGCCTCTCCCACCTGACCCCCACTGCAGGTGCGGCCCATGACATCCCAGAACCCCTCCAAGGGACTGCTGCTCTTTAGGACAAGGTTCCCCTGCTTGCCGATGGACTCAAGGCAAGCTAGGAACTTGTGGATTGGCTGGCTTTGGTCGTTAAAAGGTTCTCCGGGTTTTCTACAGCCAGAGCAGAACCAGAACGCCCAAGGTTTTCATTGTTCGCTCGCTTTTCTCCAATAATCCATCCAATGCCCTTCCCTCAGAATCAAACAAACCTTCCACGTGAGAAGAATTTGTGCTAATTCACAATTCGCTTAAGAACTAGTGCTCCCTCCAGCTCCCGGGCTCACCAGCGTGACGCTGACTCTGCGCGGCAGGCTCCTAGACAGAGTCTCTGGTCGCCGGGGAGTGGGCTGAGCACCCTGCTCTGAGAGGGCCTCCTGTGAGGGCCCTGGCTGGGTGGCTCGGCTGGTTGGAGGGTCGCCCTGTGCACCGAAAGGCCGTGGGTTCTACCCCGGGCTGGGGCGCAGGTGAGGGGCAGCCAATCGATGTTTCTCTCCCTCCCTTCCATGCTCTCCAAAATCAATTGGCATGTCCTTGAGTGAGGGTGTGTTTTAAAAGCCTCGTATGAGGGAGTCAGCAGCAAACACTGTTTGTTAAAATTAACAGCTAGAAATCAATACCCTGTCCAACAGAGGTACAATTTAGCTAGAATTGATTTTTTTTCTTTTAGTAAGGAAAATAACATGGAGAGACGGGTGGGTAGCTTTTAACTTAAGAAGTGAAGTGCTTCTGACCTTCCTAGTTCACTGGGTTGGGGGAAGGCAGAGTAAAGCGCCAAATGTCAGAAATAACGGTATTTGCTTATGTAGAAAATGTTTCTTAAGAGGCATAATGAAATATTTAGAGGTGAAATGTACGATGTATATAAAACCCACAAAAATGTTACCACATTTGAAATCCTCCACTTCGACCAAGGACTGTATTTTACGGCTGCTTTTTTCAAATCAAGAACCAACTAATGGAGAGCAGGCTGATGGCTCGTGGAGGAGCCGTTAGGGGGTGGAGGGACCGAGCAGAAAGGACGAGGACCCATGCACGTGGACAGCAGTGTGGGGACTGGCGGGGGGAGGGCTACCAGGGGGCGAAATGGTAACGGAAAAAGTACAATAAAGATTTTTTAAAAGATACCCAGCATTTTCTTGTTGCGTCTCCTGTGGCTGGAACCCGTGACAGTCCCCCGTCTCCCGTTTGGTCTCGTGAAGAGACCAGAGACGGCACCACTGTGACGGACAGAACGGCAGCACCCAGAGGTGGCCACATGCTGTGACTGTGTCACCTTCCACGGCAAAGGGGACGTTGCAGGAGTGTCTTACATTGAGGATCTTGAGATGGGAGATTATCCTGGACTCCACACTGAGTTTGATGTCATCACAGGGGACCTTATAATGAGGAGGGGGTAAGAGTCGGAGAGCGGGCTGTGACGGGGGCGGCAGGGGTCAGGGCGTGCCATGGCTGAGGGGGGCCGTCGGCCAAGAATTCAGGCGCCTCTAGACTCTGGGAAAAGCGAGAAAAGGAATTCTGGAGACGGGACACAGCCTGGCCATATGAAGACGATCGAACCTCTGCCCCCAGAACTGGGAGACCACGAAGCCCCGAGGTCTGGGGCCACTGGTCACAGCAGCAATCAGAGGCCAGCACGGCCGCCGCTGGCGTCACCTGATGGCTCGGTCAGTGTCCCTCCCCTCGTGTCCTTACTCATGTGGTTATTCCACCTTCAGAGTGTGACGTTGTACTGGGTCCTGTGAACTCATCCCCGTGTCCCTTACACTTCAGCCATTGCTTCCCCGCACAACAGACACCCTGGCGCCAGGGACAGGTGTCACTCATCACCATGTCTTCTAAGCTGCTTTTTCGGAACAGATGCCGAAGAAGAGTTTGTGGGTGAATGCTCAGCAGCCCGTGAGCAAGGAAGGGGAAAAGAAAGTGAGGGGCAGTGGGGACCTCCACCACATCCGAGAGTTTAGTCACTTCATACTTAACATTATTTTCTAGATGCAAAACTAAGTCCACCTACTTCTCGTCTCATAACAGGGACTTCTGAGCCCCACAGGTACCACTGTGGGGACAGAGGCTGCCCCAGCAGCATCACAGGGGTCCTGCAGGCCTGGGGCAGAAGGTGGGGGCGGCAGGAAGGGCCTCCCTGCTGGCTGAGACACCATGAGGCAGACCCCCCACTCCTACCAGCTTCCACAAGGACAGAGAGCTGACCCAGCCCCCAGGGCCTGCCTGCTGAGGCCTGCTCTCCACACTGCCAGTGATAAACATGGGCTGTTGAAAATAGTAACGATTAAAATAAAAAAGAACTAACATCTGCCTCCCAATAGGTAATGAGTTGAACCACTGAATAAAATTAGTGTTACCATATATACAGCAAAATACCTGTGACCCAGCAATACACAGATACAAATGGATACATGGATAGACAGACAGACAAGGGGAGAGAGAGAGAGATGTCCCCATGCCACTTGCTTAGGAAAAAGGGATTTGGAATCGGCACAGTGCCCTTGCCCCAGGTCACTCCTTCACTTCCAGAACAGTCTGCTCCAGCACCGAGTACCACACCCTTGTCCTGAGGGCTCCGTGCCACTGGGACTCGGAGCGTGATCTGAGCGCTGCCCTGGGAAGGAAGTGGATAGAAACACAGAGTCTCAGGCCCATCGAGATGCACGGACCCAGGGTCTCCTGCTCCACCCAGACCTCTGGGGCTTCCAGGACCCAGCCACAAGGATGGGGCTCTACGTGAGTACCCACAGCCCCAGGGGCAGGACAGCCCCCTCCTCCCCCTGTCCCCAGGCTGATGCAGCTAAGCGGCCTGGGGACCCCCTGGGGCTCTGGCCAGGTCAGAAGACCAGCCTAGGCAAGCAGTGGGCTGGGAGTCCGTTTCCAAATGTGCTGTGAACAGCCAACAGGAATGTGTCCCATCATTAGCCCTGGAGGACACAGCACAACACGGCCTGACGCTTGCAGGGACCACGCAGCGTGTGATAAATACACCCCCAGCTGCTGCCGGAGCCTGGGCATCGCTCATCATGTGGCTGGAAAAGCAAGCTGTAATCCCCCCCTGCAGTGTCTGGAGCCCCACGGCCTCTCACCAGGACACGCCCCCCCGCAGCCTCCTTCCCCATCTCCCCGATTTCAATCTGTCCCCGAACACCATGCTCTGAGCACCCCACCAGCATGGTAGCACTCAAAGACACCAGTGGGAACCCACCCCCTTCCTGCCTACACAGCCCTGGTGGCTGCCTAGAAAACCCACAGTGAAACCCGAAGGCCCGGCTGGTTCCCACATCCGTCCACCAGGCCCCGGCTGCACCATGACTCCTGCCGGTTCTGCAAGCAGTGGCCAGGATGTCTCTGCAGCCCTCGAGCTGGGTCCTGCCCCAGCCACTGCACCGATCCCTGTGCCCTGGGCTGGCTTCCCCCAGACTTCGCCGGCTGACCCCTTCCCATAGCCAAGTTCCCCGTTACACCTGCCTGCTGGGAGAGGAATCCTCTCCCTGACTGCCACTCTGCTAGAGCCACCCCACCCACGTCACACTCAGGTTCCCCACATTCTTTCTCCACAGGGCTCATCACCTTGTGCCATGGCCCTAATCAGTGAGCGGCATTTGCAAGAACACGAAAACACGGGCTCCCTGCGGCAGGGACTCTGTCCCTCAGTTGTCTGCAGACCTGAGTCACCAGAGCCCAACACCAGGCCGGGCATGAGGCGACTGCTCAGCTGACATTCGCTGAAAGAACTAAGGCAGAGAAGGGAGACCGAGGAAGGAAGGCAGAGGCAAGGGACAGCCACACGCCCGCCTGGGGATACACAAGAGACCTCCGTCATTTCAACACAGACATGCCATCTCACATTTGTCCTGTGACTTTGGAAATAGGCACTTGTGTGTCTGATCCTTGGGCCGTGATTTCTGGAGTGACAGGGGGTGTGTCCCACTCGTGTTTCTGTAACTCCCAAAAGACACCTGGTAAATGTTTCTGAATGATTTCTTCAAAGAGACGGAGGCCTTCCCTTGGGTCCTGTGCATGTAAGTCACGTGTGCTCTGCAGGGCGGCAGGTGAGAGCATGGACGTAAGGCCTGTTCGGCTCTCGGCCCCTGGGGGTACTCCTGCAGAGAAGCAGTGGGAGCCGCAGCCCATTGCGCAGGGACGGGAGGGAGCTGTGGCCCACCCACCGGCGCTCACTCAGTGCTCACTTGGCACTGCGGGTGTTTGCTACAACATCTCGGAAAAAATGTGTTTTGATGATTCCCTAGAGATTGTCATGACTCACACAAATTGCAACGTCTGTGTCTGCACGCCCAGCTCCCAGCTGCCTCCGTGGTGCGAGGAGATGATTCCGTTTCGCTTTTATCACTTCAGAAGTTCTGAGGGCAAAATAGCGAGCTGCACAGTTTTCTCCCCGGGCCCCTCGCGCCTCCCCACACCCGGGCGGCATCACGACAGAGGAAAACCCACTCACACGTGCAGAACCTCTCCCCACAATTATTCCAAGTACCCACTTGAGGTCAATAAAAATCTCGGCTTTCACAAAAGGAGCTTCTGTAATGCACGTGAGTCGGTAACATATTCCGCCCACAGCCGAGAGAGGAGAAAGAAAAAGCCGGGGAAGGTAATTTTCAAAAGCATCTCCAGCAAAAGCTCCTCTAGAATTTTTTGTACCTGTAAGAGAAAAAAACTTTGTGTTTCCCTAATATAGAGAAAGAGAGAGAGTCTTTGGAAGGAGCAGGAACCCCGAGTGGCACAAGGGGGCCGGGGAGCTCTGCCCCGCCCCTGGAAATGCAGGTCAGGGCCCAGCCATGCTGCTTTGGGGGTCCCTGGTGTGGGCACAGCGGAGGGGCTGGGCGGGGAGGCACCGCAGGGGGGCCAGGCCAGCCGTCGGGGTGCAGCAGTCCTTGTCACGTTGCTGTGCTCCCAGAAGAGAGGACCAGCCACTGCAGAAGACCCCGGCCCTGATGCCATCAGCCGAGTCTGCCCCTCCAGCACCAGGCCCATTTGGGAGAATCCGTGTGTCGGGGAAAGGTGTCCAAAGGAAAGGCTTTTGCTCACGGTCACTCGTGGGCTCCCTGCTACGCTCAGCAAAGCGCACCGTCTTTGCTGCCTCGGTTTCACCTCCTGAAGCACAGCGGGAAGGGAAGCGCCCCTCCCAGCACCGGGGCTCAGGAAGGATGGGGTGGGAATTGGAGTCCCTGGAAAGGCTGGGTCCCACTGTGTCACGTCACTGGGTCTCCCCCGCAGCACACACACTGCCGCTCCCGAGGGCTCCAGACAAGGACCCTCTGAGGCACCCGGATGTGACCTTTGGGGTCGACAACCCACTGGTCTGTGTTCTAGTGCAGGGCACGCAGCTCCGATCAGGTGTTTCATTCCGTGATTTAGTGATGTGACCTCAACACGGAAGGTTATGCATCCTGGGCTGTGACGGTGACTACAACACTCTCCCGGGAGAACCCGTGTTTTCCAGAGGAGACCGCCCGTGATGTCACTGCTGGCAGGAAACCACACCCCGCCCCGTGGCCAGGGCACCCACGAAGGCCCTGCAGGCTGCTGGCTTATTCGCCAGGAGGCGAATGCATGAAGGAGGCAGCGCACGACAGGATGCGAACAGTAACAAATACAAGTGTAAACGGTGACCTAGTCCAGGTGACGTGGGGGACGCAGGCTGTGGAGATGTGGCAGACGGATGAGCGGGGCTCGGGAGATTGTTCCATTGATCGGCTTTCAGCTCCATAGCCGTCCCTGTGAACAAATTGCCTCGCTTCCCACTGCTGTACTAGTTCTGGGAATTCGTTGCCTTCCGGTCTCATTTCTACCCAAACCAGCATGGATTGTTTTCCTTTCCTTGTTTACAGGAACGAAAACCTGTCTGATTCCTGGGTGGGATGAGTGAGAGCAAACACACTGGAATCCACAGGTGACCTGTCCTAGACAGCCGCCCCCTCCCCGTTACCAGGATGTGAGCCCAAAGGGGTTTGGGCTGTTCTCCTCTTCGTGCATGCAAGGCTCCTCGTGTTCCCCCATCTCCACCCTCCCCCAAGGAGCCAAGCCTTTGCCACAGCAAAGCCAGGTTGTGGTCACAGACAGAGGACTCAGGTGCTCAGGAGTCACAGAGCATCTGCCCCGAGGACCTGCCCACTGGTCCCCCTGGCCCCTGGGAGACGCCAGGGGCTGGGCAGCTGGGGCCGCATCTCCAAGCACCCTCCCACAGCCATGCACAGGTGTCTCCCTCTGCTGCCACCACCCCTGTGGGCGTGTCTCTCCCCAGCGTCCCAGCAGCTGAAAGGACAGCAGGAGGTGCTGCCCCCCCACTGTCTTTTCTGACGTGGAGGCACCAGAATTTCAGGGGACAGGAAGCAGCCCAGGACTCACAGGAAGTGACGGGAAACCACACAAATATTGTGACTAACTCCTCTGGGCCTGGTCTCTATCACTGACCAGACAAGGAGGTGGTCATTATCAATAAACGTACGTTTGGCATCTGTGACATTAGAAACTCGCCTGCACCGTCACCCATGTGTCTGAACTCCAGAGACTGAAGGTCCCACACAGGACAGCGACAGGTGACAGTGACTGAGTGAGTGGCACCGAGAGGCGGAGCGTCCATGCTGCAGATACTGCGGAGCCACCACGCACTCGTCCTGGGGCCCTGCTCCTCCTTGTCCCCCGAACCACACCGTTCCCCCCACAGGTCGGTGAACTGATGAAACCTCTCTCGGTGCAGAGGCCCGGGGGGCTCCGGGACACGCTGGTCAGCCCCGTGAGGCCTCCAGCCCATATTCAACCTGAACTCTCGCAGGCTCCCTGACTCCCAGCACTGGTGTCGCTTTGCCGCCCACGACCTGAGAAGACGAGGCGGGACGTGGGCCCCAGCAGCTCGCACAGCCGGCACTGCAGGCCACTCGGGGTAGACGCTGCCTCCAGACCCTGTCCTGGGCCATGGTCGGTCCCTGCCACGACCCCTAAAGACATTGCTGAGAGAACACCTCCCGCAGACATCTGCCAGGTGGCTGTCTGGTTTTTCGGGAGATAAAGGTGCCGAAGTGTCTGTCGTGTGACCTTGGACTGCAAGCCCAGCCTCCCGGGAATCTATGACACAGTTCCCACTGGCGGCCAGGTAGTGGTGGGACGGGCTGCCTGGACACCCCGGCACCAACACCGCTGCCCATCCATTTTCAGCCTCCCGCCAGGCCTTTCGCAGCTGGCACAAGGCCGTGACACCAGACACACGTGGACTTGAACCGCACTGAACTTTCACACACGCATTATCCCGAACGTGTTCTGACCCTACACAGATGACACACAGGTGGAGCTTGTCAACCCACAGGGACGTGTGTCTGCTAAGCGATCCCCAGCTGGGGCACTGCAGCGCCTCCCCATGCTCCTCCCAGACACGCCACTCGCCCTTCACCCTTCAGGGTGGTGTGATGTCTGCCCACAGTTGTCGATCAGTATTATTGACTGATTGAGTGAAGGAAGGAATGAATGGACCATAGTCGATTAGACTTATGTTTTTTCCTAAGTAAGGTTTTTGGTCATCCGGCACTTCAGAAGGTGTAAAGCGTTTTGTGCTCAGCTGTTCGACAGCTGATCTCTGTTCCCTGAGCCATAAATGCTCCGTCTACTGAAGAGCAAGCGCCCTGAAGGCCACGGAGGACGCGCAGGCGGAGCTGGGCCCAGTGAAACCAGGCGACAGCAGAGGCAACCCACGGGGCAGCCGCCTGCCTCCACCCTCGCTCGCAAAGCCCGCTGTCCCGGCGCTTTGTCCACAAACACCACGGACACATCCACACGGCGACGGTACGTCCTGCGGAATTCCCCTGGAACTGGTTGGAACTCCCTGCCTTCCCTTATTCTGAGCCGAGGGGGTCCTGACTGTCTATCACCAGACACGGTGGAGCGGGAAGTAGGAATGACTCCCTCCAGCCACTTTCCTTTTCAAAAACACCTTCGAAGGGGCGGGTGGGCTCTGCTGCATTCCTGCAACACGAACACCCACATTCCCGTCAGAAATGTGAAGCGCAAGGCCTGGCTGGCGTGGTTTACTTGGTTGGAGTGTCACCCCATAGACCAGAGGGTCACAGGTTCGATTCCTGGTCAGCGCACATGCCTGGGTTTCAGGTTGGGGGACGTGCGAGAGGCAACCAGTCAGCGTATCTCTCGCGCATCGATGTTTCTCTCCCTGTCTTTCCCCCTCCTTTCCCCTCTCTCTGAGAGCCAATGAGCATGTCCTTGGGTGAGGAACCGGTTTTTAAATGCTAAGGTTAAGGTGACTCGAGAGCAGGCCGTTATGAGTGAAAAGATGCTTGTGCAAGCCGCTGCGGGCACACCTGTCACACAGTCACACTGCCAGCCCGACCAGCAGGCCCTCCGCAGCGGACAGTCCCCACGCCAGGCTTGGCTGACAGCCGCACAGCCTGCCTCCTGAGGCTAATTGCTAAATTACCCCATTAATCTGCCTGCAAGAAACACACCAAAGATTTCCTGGAAACCGAAGTCCCCATGAATGCCAAGCAAAGTGTCACTGAAAGTCACAGGCTGTGCTCGGCGCCTCGATCACTCACCCTGCTCCTGGGCAGGAACAGAGTTGAAAATGTGTCTCTTTGGGAAAATCACAGGCTCAGATGTCTAGTCATCGCTTCACCTTTGTGGAATCAGCAAGAGCAGGGCTCCCCTCTGCTCCTAGGGGTGCCCAGGGCCGACCCGATATTTCGTTCAAGAATGCAGGAAGGCCACTGCGAGCTCGGAACCGAGCCAGCCCCCTCCACACGCCCGGGGCTTCCAGCTAAGGACGAGGCAGCTTGGTGCCGTTCTGCTTTATTTAGCCAACACCTGATGCCCTGTGACCACCAGACCCGGTGGCACTGAGCTGAAAACGTGCACTGCTGTGCATGCATTCAGTCAGGAGCAAAGGGCCGGCTCTGGCCTCCAAAGAGCCAGTTCCGCAAGCCAGCTCTGTGCATCCGCCCACCCCTCCTGGCCTACACTGCCCACTGGCTATTTTAAAAAGTCAACAGGCTCTCAGACCTTACAACTTTATGGTCAGGTGGTGCCTGGCTGGGCAACCGCCCGGTCCCCTCTCCAAAGTCCTAGCTGCCTTTAAGAGAATTTCGCACAAGGGACAGGAGCCTGGCCTCTGAGGGAGGGCCCTTCGCCGGTGCTTCCCTGGGCAGGCTCAGCCCTGTCATGCCAGAGCTCCAGCAGAAAGTGCTGGACTGCGCCTGCCCTGTGACACAGTCCTGTCCCTTCCCTCAGTGATGTTCCCGACTGCTCCCGTGGGGCGTGAACGCAGAGAGGCAGTGCCAGCTGCTACTCTCTCTCTTTTCCATGTCTGTCCACCTCAGAATGTCACTGTCCCGGCAACATCCAGCTCCTGGCTCCACTCACGGTCCCCACCCCGTCTCCAGGTGGCCTGGGAGCTTCCCCTTGCTACCCCCCCCCTCAACAGGCTGTGTCCCCGTGGGAGCCCACCCTTCTCCAGACAGGCTAAGGGGCTCCTGCCCCTAACTACCAAGAGGTGAGTGATTTACCCCATCTGTGCCCTGTGGATTCTTCCCCTGTCTTTATTGAGAATAACACGCCACTTCCCCTTTAAAAAGACCACCAGTGCCAAAATAACTACGCAGGGGCTATTAACTTCACACGTCTACTCCCCCGTCCCCCACCTCCCTCCCCGAGTAAGCAGGTGTAATGAAATGGGTATAGTTACTCCATGTGTGGTTTCCTCTGCAGTGGGCGCCACGTCCAGGGTCTGGTCCTCCTCGGTGGTCTGGGAAGAGAGACAGATGTTGGACAGAGTGTGAGGACAGCGTTCTCGCAGACAGCGCCCTGCAGGTGGTCCACGTGGAGGGCTACCCAGATAGCCCACGTGAGCACAGCAGGACGTGGGGACCGCTTCGAGGTCCCCTCCCACCTGAATTCACTTGCACTTACACGACATGCATGTTGTATGCCAGGCAGCAGCTAGGGCAGTGAGGGTTTATAACCACAATTACAAGTGTCTCAATCAACCACATGTGTGTTGCTTACATCACAGCTGATGGGAGAAGCCAGGGAACGTGTGTAGCTCCCCGCCCCGCGGGTGGGGGCGGGGTTACCGTGGGCCAAAGACAGAGACAGAGAGGTGACGGTGAAGGCTTGCAGGGCTCCTGTGTGCCGGAGGAACGGCACACACCCCTGCTGGGCCCCAAGAAGGAACAGATCTCACAGTGCCGTGTCCTGGCTCCAGACACAGACAGCCCAGCATCTCTGCAGGCTGAGGTCTCACTCAACGGCAGTGTCCGGGCCTGAGGCTGCTGGCTGCTTCGTGACTTCAGTCAGATCGCTGGCCCTGGGCTTCCGTGTCCCCACACAGGAAATGAGGACGTGACAGCACCTGCGGCCTGGAGATGTGGAGGGGATTCGGTGACGCAACCCCCACACAGCAGCACTCAGCTCGGTGCCACCGCGGGGCACTCAGCTGCTGTTACTGTGTCTTGCTTCATCTTCTAGCCCTGGAGTCATAAGCTAGCTGTCACGGTATAAGCCAGAAAAGGAGACTTCTGGGACCACGTTGAGTGCGCAGTGCTTAAAAACAGGGCTCTTCCTTTCTCTGATGCCCGATGATGTCCCAGGAAGACAAACCAGGCTCCGTCCTCTGAAGGAACACCAGTCACCTGGGCCATCGGACCTTGAGGGCTGGCTCAGTACTTGCCTTCCTCAGTATCTCTCCCAGGCCTGCCCTGGCCTTGGGGACCCTGCTTGGAAGACGTGCGTTGAACTCAGCAAAGCGCAGCTCACGCAGTCTCCTGTGCTTCCTTGCCAGGCCGGAGTCCTCGGGGATTTTGCGGAGGTCCCAGTTTTAATTAGTATGGGTTTCTTTGTTAACAATACCTCATTAGTGGGCAAAATATGCTACCCAGAGCAATTTATAAAACCACAAATACTTTCCCTAGACAGTCAGATGAACTTCCCTTGGTCTAGGGACTGATTTCCATAAAAGACAATAAACAGTATTTTTTTGTACAGTGAACCTCCCACCCAACCTAGTTCAGGTCCCTCGGAGAATGGACAAGAAAGCCAGCCCGCAGGGAGCAGCTCAGAAAGAGCACAAAGCCAGAGTCCACACGCGGAGGTCCGGACCAGCGGCAGCCTGCCACGCTGCATCTGCGGGCAAGTGCTCGCGTGAGCACCGGCCCCTCACAGGCTTCCTCCTGAGAACGGCATGCTTTGGGCGGGGCTTTATGACATTCGGCCTCCAGAGGCTAAATGCACTGCATCCAGCTGTGCCCTGTTCCAAGATGTGTGTTATTTTACATACAACATATTTTACGTACAGCATAAAACCCGGGCAGCACTGGAGAGTGAAATCAGCCTGAGTTCTGGAACAGACGGGTGTTACGTCTGTCTGGACTTTAAAGGGTCCTCAGGCCCTGACAGGGCGCAGGATCTCCAGTCCAGGCTCAGTCTTTCAGTGGAAAGAGCCCCGATTTGCAGGGTGCAGGTACACAGGCGCAGACCACTCTGCCTGAGGACCCGCCGTGCAGGGTCCTGCTCTCAGGCCTGAGACTGCTCCGGGGTATCTGGTTTTCCTTGCTTGTGGCTGCCTGTCCCCCGGCCTCAGAAATGGTTGCCACGGCCCTCGGAATGGGGTGGTGGGCGACGCAGTCACTGGCAGCCCTGATCTGACTTCCTTTCATGTGACGCTCTCTTCTGGGGCACACTTTGAGAGTGAGTATACTCACTGCAGGTCCACAGTCAGTCAGTTTGAAAGAGGCTGCTCCCCAGAGCTCCGGTGAGGTCGAGCCGAGCCCAGGACAAAGGTTCAGAGCCTCCTTCTCTGCTCAGTCCTGCCCTCTTCGGGCTCAGCCGAGGCCAGACCCTCCCTGCAGACGGGCCTCCTTCCCGGGGCCCAGCTGCCAGGGGCCCCAACCCCAGACACACAGGGTGTGGTGGCCAGGAGGGCTTCAGCAACACCAGGACATGAGAAGAGGACTTCTGGCCAATCATTAATTCCATTAAAAAATAAACATGAGTTGGCAGCCCTTGAAGTGACAGGCTCCTTCTAAGGCACTGGCTTCAAGGCCAAGGCTTGCACAGCATCACGTAGGAGCAGAACAGCAGCAAGGAGGAGCCGGGAGCCCTGGCTCCAGCCTGGAGCCTCTCTCAGACGGCACTGCGGAGACACTCGAGCCAAACTCGACCCGGCATCCCCGGCGCTGACCAGCCTCTGCCCAGCGCACTCGCCCATCCATTCCAAGCATCAGCGAGTCTGTGTAGCATCCCAGAACGCGGAATACAAAGTATACATTCTCTCTAACACAGACTCTCTCGTTCAGCTCACAGTAGTTACGTTAGGTGGCTACAGAGTACACGCTATAGAAATAAGTAACACTTAGAACAGAAGAACTGGATCGGGAGGTCTGGCGCTGGGGAATCAGGCACACGGCAGTGACGCTTGGGTCTCTGACGCTTGGGTAAGCCGCTGAAACGGCCCGCTCTCGAGCAGTCGGAGCTGCTGTGAACACAGCCCAAGTCTGTCTAATAACGCAGTACGTGCTGGAAGTGTGGGGGAGCTTTGTCTTCCAGGAACAGTGCGTGTTGGCCATCTGTAATTCAAATTACACCAACCGAATTCCGAATTCCGGGGAGGAGCGCTCCACGTCCCAGGAGAGCACACAGCCGCACAACTCAGGGCGGCTCCGGCACCCAGCCGGCACACCCAGGCAGCCCACCCTGCTCGCTGGCTGGGGAGGGGCGGTGAGCGCTGTCCTCTCCTGACCTCTCTCCTCCCCCTGACCGACCCTCTTTGTGGAACGTGTCCCCCGTAGGACTCCTTACGAAACAAGTCACATTTGTTTGCCTTCTGGTTTCATCCTTCACGGTAGCAAATGGAGTTTCACCCGTTAAAGCCACTTGTTGAAGGAACATCACACTGATACAGGGTGGTTGGGAGACAGGGAGACCCAGAGACACGGGCATGAGGAAGCATCCTGAGCTGGGTCTTCATTCATGTTCAGGAGCATATTTACACCACACACACCGCTGTGTGCGTGTTCACACGTGTGTGATGTTTATGTGTATGTCTGCACGCACATGTTGTGTAACACGATGTGTACATCTCTACACATTCAACACCCAAGCCTCTGCCACACGGCCGCCAGAATACGACCCTGAACTCGCCCCGGCAAACACACACCGCATCTGCAGTGATTAGGGTCTCCCAGGGTCTGCGGAAAAGTCTGTCCTCTTTTCCCCACTCACCTCTATTTCCATGGGCTCCACCTCTATCTTCTTCCATAGCTCCAGCAGCTGGGCAATCGGCATTTTTCAAAACTTTCCCTCTGGTCACGTCCAGACAGTGAGGAAGGATCCGGAGGCACCAGGCAACCCCGGGCCGGCCGGCCGGATGTCAGAGCCTGGGAGCAGAGGCCAGACCCCGCAGGCCGAGGGTCCGGGGGAGCAGGAGCACAGGGGTCCTCAATATGGCTGCAGGGCCCCACACGTCCTCTCGCTGCCAACCCGGGGCTGCTGCTTCCCGCTCGCTGGCTCGCTCGCTGAAGCTGCAGGAGGGGGAGACAGATCACTGCTGAAGTATCTCGGCTGCGACTTGGCAGAGAGCAGCCTGCCTGGCAGCATCAGACCGGGTTCCCAGCACCCCTCCCCCCACCCCCCCCACTATTTTACCTTAATGGGCTGTAAATGGTGGGTGAAAGTTGGGTCTGAGGATGCTGCTGCCATAGAAACTGCATAGCAACCAAGGGCTGGGGGAGGGGATGGGAGGGGAGGGGAGGAGGGCGGGGCCCCGCTGCAGGTTCTGCCCTTCTTCCCCCACACCCACAGCGTGCACCCACTAGAGCGCGCACACGCGCCCGCACACTCGCACACCCCTCCCTTCCTTTGCCTGAGACTCCTCTGAGCCCCACACGGCCACCTCCAACCACAGGAATGGAAGGGACTGGGCGAGAAGCCAGGTGCCGAGGGGCGGCTGTCCCTGCTTAATACTAAAGAGACGCCCTGTGCCACTGAATTGCTGCCCAGGGGCAGCCTCTTCCAGCCCCACCCACCCCACCCCACCCTACCCTACCCCACCCGGTAGGTCCGCATCTAGGAGAACAGTAACCTGAGATCCAAGGGGGGATGAGCAGGAGCCCTGGCTGAGGGTCTGCCCCCAGCTGCCCTGGCCGCCCTGGGCTGGTCCTGGGCCAGAACTCTGGCCCCTGGCAGGCCGTGGGGCTGCAGTGCTGTGCTGGGGAGAGAACAGGAAGAGAAAGTGGCCGTGGAGGCTCCCAAGTCCCAGGATCTGCTGAAGTCAGGACCAGGCTTTGGGGGGAGCAATCTTCACTTGAACAACAGCGCCCCAGCTATTGTGGACTTCCACCCCATTTCATAGAGGAGAGCAAGTCGGGGCTCCCTGGGCAGGAGCCGGACCACGGCCAGGCACCTCGGTGGCAGAACCGGAAACGAGTCCTGGTGGGGCTGACTCATGTGGGGACAGCCGGCAGGGATGGCCCTCGGGTCTGGCAAGAGGGGCAGTAGGGCACCATGTTCTGGGGGGGCAAGAGGGGCAGTAGGGCACCATGTTCTGGGGGGGATGACCCCCATTTCTCTCTCTCTCTCTCTCTCTCTCTCTCTCTCTTCGGTCTTTCTCTCACTCCATCTGTGTCTTAGATTAAGAGTTATGTGAAAACACGCTCATCTCCCAGACTTCTGAGTGCTAATCTGGCACCATTTGCCGTTCCCTCCTTTGGGAAATCGTGCTGAAGTCTAGCACAATCGAATGTTTTTTCTGGAGTGTATTTATTTCTATAGCAAAGACCTTTAACTTGGAGAAAAACATCTGAGAAAATGGCACACTGCTTCCTAAAATTATCAACCCCTTTGTCTTTTTCATCGTTATAAAATCACTAAGTAACCTAGTTTACTAGCAAAAAACTAAATTAAAAAAAATAGCCCAAATCCCAGATATTTTGTATTTCAGAGCAAAAAATACAGAGTGAGTCAGACTTAACAGCAGTTTCCTTTCGTGCTGGTTTAAGAGTCTCTTCAGGGTCGGCAGGTAGACAGACAGGAGCAGAGCGGGGACCGTGGGCCCGGAACAGAAGGTCCCGGGGCGGGAAGCCCCCGCAGGTGCCCGGCTGCGGGCAACACAGGGAAACAAGTTCTGCAGGGTGGGACCTCGCCCCAGGGTGACCTTCCTCCCCTGGTGTGCCCTGGGCCTGGGGCTTAGACCCCCTGACCTTTCCTCCCCAGGCTTCTCACTCACCAGGCGTTTAGACCCCCTAGAGCGGCAGGGGGCCCGAGTGCGGCCTCCTGTGATTGGCGCTGGCAGGACCACTGCCTTAGGCACCACCCCAGGGGGCGACCTCTGGGCCTCAGCATGTTCCAGCTCAGGCCCAGAAAAGTGGCACCACCAGACGCAGCGCCTCTACCACCGACCTCGGGGACTGCACTGACTAATGACCCCCGGCCCTGCCGCCACCCCATCTGTGGAGACCAGGACCCTGAAAAGTCACACCTGGAAAGACAGCTGATGACTATTCTGCTGAAGCTGTCCCTCGGACGGCCCCTGAAATAATCCCCACCCTGAACCTCAGGACAGAGGACCCAGCCTTTCCCTTTCTCTCTCTCTCTCTCTCCCCCCCTCCCCCTCCCCTGAGCTCCGAAGGCCCTCCTTTGGCTGTAACTTGCTTCCTGAGCCCACTGCCTTTCTAGATAAACTTTCTCTCCAGTCGGAGTCCTGGCTCGAGTCCTTTCTCAGCCCGGGCTGGAGTGCCGGGCTGCCGACCCGAGGTCTGACATCTGGGGCTGTTCTGCTGCCAATGACTCTATCTGTCTACAAAGCGAGGCCGGTAGGATCTTGAAAATTAATTCCATTCAAAATAAGAATAAAGCCAGGACTGTTCCTTTTCCAAGCGCCCAGTCCCTGACCCACAGAGCCGAGCACAGGGTGCCGACGTGTTCGCCACAGTAAGGAAACGGAATAACTGGAAAGATAAGTAAAAGGGTTTTCATGTAATAACGGTAGCGAGACCACTGGTATAAAAGGCAATGCTGAGGAGACATCAACATGGAGGCAGTGGGGAGAACTGGGCTCCCTACTGGTGCTCATAAAGCTTCCACTTTCTGGAATTTTCCATAAGCATTCTGAGCTGGGCCTGACCGAAGAGAAACATGGTTCTTTCCTTTGGGGAGGGGTGTGGGGGACGAGAACCTTCCCGGGACCTCCCGGGACTGGGGAGGGTGCGGTGAGCTGGGCTGCGGAGCAGACCCGGGCACAGGTGGGGGCTCCCCGGACTTGGCCGACAAACAAGGGCTGTAATCAGACCTGAGCAGTGGGGCTCGGCCGGTTGGGCACCGTCCGGCAAGGAGGAAGGAAGATGGCCGGTGTGGGTCCCGGTCCCTGGCTGGGCGCACATGGTCCCCAGTCAGGGCGCCTTGGACAGGCAACAGATCTGTGTTTCTCTCCTTCTCTTTCTCCCTTCCTCCCCCTCTCTCTGAAAATAAATATATAAAATCTTTTTTATAAAAAGAGCTGTAATTAAAGGCATATCTTAGGAATTGCTGAAAATGCAGTTCATGATTTAGCAAGAGTCTCCTTTTAAACTATGCAGATGTCAGACCAGTAAAGGGGCTGACCATTATCCGGCCATTTCACGGGTGAGCAAGGCCCCAGGTGCACACAGGTGCCACAGGAGGAGGGCGAGGGGCGTGTGCACCCGGGGCTCCGTGTTCACGTGTCCACGACCAGCACGCTCTGCGTGGCGCCTCGTAAACACTCAAGATTGCCATTAAACAGCCCCCTTTCCCTCAGCTGTTAAACGTGCGGCACTTCCGTGGGTCTGACGGGCCAGGACACAGCCCCAGGCACGCTGGGCAGACTGGACAAGGACGTGCAAACAGACTACCTAGGGAACTGAAACACAGAATCAAGTAAAACACAACTTTCAGAAACAATGTGGATCCAGAAACATGTGAGCTGCACTTTAAGTGGCATTAGAAGCCCTGGTCGGGTGGGCCAGTGGGTTGGAGCGTCGTCCAGGACACCAAAAGGTTGCAGGTTCGATTCCCAGTCAGGGCACATGCCTAGGCTGCAGGTTCGACCCCCGGTTGGGACTCATGCAGGAGGCAACCACGCTATGTTTCTGTCACATCAATGTTGCTCTTGCTCCATCTCCCTTCCTCTGTCTCTAAAACCAATAAACATGTCCTTGGGTGAGGATTTTAAAAGATGATCATAAAATAAAATAAAGCTGCATCAGGAAACACAAACAATTAGAGGACACTTGTCCTGAAAGGAAATGATGGTTGTGTCTAAAAACCCCAAGGGGATTCAACTCCATGCAAAGAACCAAAGAAACTGAGCCTGACAAGGGGCGTGTCCAGCAAAATTCCAGGAAACCCTGAAGCACTTTCACGGCGGGAGCAACACCTTGCAAAGCTGATTTCCGAGAACCCGCCCCACGAGCACCAGCTTCCAAGAAGCTCCCTGCTGGAGAGGGTCCTTCACGAGGCAAACTTGCCGACCAGCCGCCGGGGGACTGTCTCAGGGGTCCCTGGTCACAGTGTCATCGTGGGGTGAGATGCGTGACTTAACCTCAAACTCACCGAATCTGGCCCCCAGTACAAACTGTCACTCCCCCGAGTGAGGGAGGTCTGGGGACCCTGCGTGCTCTCTGTCCCTCAGCCAGTAAAAAGTGTGGGAGACAGCCACCCACCCTGTGGGTTCCAATAGCCAGAAGGAAAGCTCTGTCTCCCCCAGAACAGACGTGGGAGTGACGTCCTCAGGCCCAGGCCCGCTTCTGCCATGGACACCTGGCGTCTCTGAGGTGCATCCCCTCGGCATTTCAGACAGAGCGGTGGCGCTGACATCTCACCGGTGACGTGACAATAAGACAGTGTGGAAAGGGGCTCGCTGATCCGAGAGAGGGCGCCTGATGCTTCACGACAAACAGGGCTTGACATCCATGCAGTGATGGACATTTTCAAATGACCTGAGAGGCTCATCCTGGACCAGTCCCCTTGGCCAGTTAACCCGCCCCGTTGCCTTGGTGAAGGGAGAACATCTTTCCTCTCCAGACCACTTCCCAGAGCTTCACAGGACTCTCCCCAAACCTCAAAACCGAAGTGAGTTTAATTTAAACAAAAAGGCACGCTATCCATTGTTATAGGCTGAACTGTGCCCCCACCAAAAAGATTTTTTTCTGTGCATTGACATTCTAAGCCTACAACCTGTGTGTGTGACCTTATTTGGAAACAGGGTCTTTGTAGCCATCATTTCTTCAGATGAGGTCACTCTGGAGGAGGGTGGCCCCGATCCAAGATGACCAGTGTCCTCACAGAAGGTGGGGTGTGACTCGGACACACACAGAGTCTGCACACACCATGTGGAGACCGGAGTGAGACCACCACAAGCCCACTCACAGCCAGACCCCCGGGAGGAGCCCAGAACCGACTCTCCTCGGCAGCCCTGCCCACACGGGACAGAGGCCTCCAGCCTCCGGAGCTGAGATGACACATTTCTGTCAGTAAGACACCCAGCCTGAGGGTCCTGTGACGGCAGCTGAGCTTCCACAGCCCAGAGGGGACGAGGAGAGGTCACGACAGTAACTAGAAAGCTGAGGCCAGTGCCCCACGGTGGTCAGGAGCCAAGGTCCAGGTGAGACAGGTGCAGGAAGACCCGCGCCTCTGTCCCCTTCTGCGGGGCCCAGGGCACAGGGCACGTCGGTGTAGCCACCAACAGCTGAGCTTCAGAGCAGCTAATGGAGGCTCCCAGGAACCGCCTCCTGTGTGAACGCCCCGCAGCGAGGCCCAGGAAGACACCAAAGGTCACGGGGATGCAGCCCGCCTTGCAGGATAGACCCAGGGCCCTGCCTCCAGCACAGCAGAGTCTGTGGGGCCGTCACTCACTGCAGCTTTGCCCCAAGAAATCATTCATTCACAAGGAAGAAAACCAGGCTGAGTGCAGAGCAAACAGTCCCCCTTGATTATGAAAAGTAAATTATATGCTGGAGAACATTTGAAAAAAGGAGCTTTGACTGGTAGTTCTCTCCACTAAATGTTTCTCTCGCTGATGAGAAAAGTCAACGTGACCCAGCCTTGGGGTGTTCTCGGCCCTGCCAGCCCCGCTGGGTGCTCCTGTGGGTGGTGAAGGGTCTTCCCTCTGGGGCACAAACAGCCCCGGGCAAAAGCTGAGGGTTCCAAGTACGTGACTCTCGTGCTGAAGATAGGAAAGGACACACACACACACACTGCCGGCACAGTCAAAATGACGAACGCCTCCAGCTGCCTTCTCAAATCGCTCATCTAGTCGCCCAGGTGTCAGACTCCCAGAACTGAGCACCGTCACGTAGGAATACTCCGCGGTGACCGGCCAGCCTCCCCAGAGAGATGTGAGGGTGAGACAGGTGCTGTGCCCCCTGCTAATGTGTGCACTCCGCAGGAATTGTGGGTGACGTCATTTCCAAAGATTTATTTCGTTTAGCCTCAAGCCGAACATATTTGTTCCAACACTTATTCCAGTTTCTGTCACGGACACCCGTGAGCACAGGCGCACGGAGGGGACGCGGCCTCCGAGAGCCCAGGGTTTCCACGGGGCTTCGCAGGAGTAAGCCAGGCCTTCAGGGAAACAGGGTCTCGGTTCCTCGATTTTTTTAAAAGCACTTCCTGTTGAACCAACCCAAATCCCTTTTGGAAACAAAAATTCCCATGTTGATGAATGCATGTTGAACATGTAAAATGACTTTTTAAGAAAAAACTGAAATCTATGGAAGCTGTAGACACGGCATCTGGCCATGAGGACAAGCAGAGGGTGTCAGGACCCCAGACTGGCCAGCCACGTGGAGACCGTCCCCAAGTGGCACTCTGGGTTCCCTCCCTTCCGAGTCTGCCCTGAGAAAGAGGTGGCCATTGTGAAGTTAGGATGGAGGGAGGCAAGAAACAAATTCATGAAAATGACTAAAGACGAAAACTAGAGCCCTGGCTGGTGTGGCTCAGTGGATTGAGCACAGGCCTGTGAACCAAAGGGTCACCAGTTCGATTCCCAGTCAGGGCACATGTCTGGGTTGTGGGCGAGGTCCCCAGTAGGGGGCGTGCGAGAGGCAACCACACTTTGATGTTTCTCTCCTTCTCTTTCTCCCTCCCTTCCTCTCTGTCTAAAAAATAAATAAATAAAATCTTTGGGGAAAAAAGAAGATGAAAACTAGAGATGGTAGTCTCCCAGACTCCCCATGAGGCCACACTAGACTTTGGAAGGGACTAGAACCAGTCAGAATGTGTTCCGACCTCAGATAATTAAGCAGAGGCATGAAGGGCACTTGGTAAATCCTTAAAACTCTGGTAGTCACTTTCTTAAAATATAATCACGAAAGACAAGCAATTCTTAGGGGTCGTCCCATAGCTCCCTCTGGTGGACGGGTTTGCAGGACCTCATGGCATTCTCAGTTGCTCGCGGTGGCTGCCGCGGCGCGGAATTCCCTTCCAGGAAGAGACAGGAGACGTCCGACACGTGGGGGGTCCTCAGAGTCTTCAAGTGAACCGGGCTTCCTGAGAGAAGAAACTAAGGACAGAAGGGTTTCCAACACGAGTGCAGATTCCCAGGCACGGGACGTGTCTCCTCCAGGTCTCCCAGGACCGACTCCGGATCTGCTGTCCGCACAGATGCGCTCTTGATTTGATCTCCTGCTTCTAATCTTTTAAAAACACTTTGTTTATTTATTGTTAGAGGGAGGGGAAGCCAGGGAGAAAGAGGAGAGACATCGGTCGGTTGCCTCTCACGGGCACCAGGACCAGGGACCCAACCCACAACCCAGGCATGGGCCCTGACCGGGAACTGAACCAGAGACCTTTCGGTTTGCAGAACGATGCCCAGCCCACTGAGCCGCACCAGCTGGGCCTCTACATCTGATTTTTTTTAAAGATGAGTGCTTGCTTATCTTGTGGGGAGAATGTAGCAACAGAACGGACAGCTCACCCTGACCCACGGCCTTCCATGAACAGTTGAACGGTTGGTTTCTCCTGAAGTGTTTGGATTAAGGCCGGACGGGAACAGTGAGTGTGGCGGGCATGTCCATGTCAGGGACAGAGGAATGAAAAGCATAAACAGAACAAAACCACGGAAAGATGCGCACAGGACAATCAGCTAACACCCTGAAGGACTGCCACACGCATAAAGCACACACTCCTTGGCACTAGCCCTAGGGACCTTGAAGGTGGTCCACACCCCCTTCCCTGGGCAGGTAGATGGGAGGCTCAGAGGCAGGTGCCATCAGGAGCCAGGCAGCGGCAGAGCCGGGGAGGCGGGATGCGCTTTGAGAGACAGCAGCCCAGTGACAGTCCCCCGCGGTGGAGCACAGAGGCAGCCGTGGGCGGGTGCTGGCACTGCAGCCTCTCCTCCGTGGGCAGCCACTGTCCCTGCTTCGTGAACAGTGACATGTGTTTATGAACGTAAAGCAAAGCTTCAGTGGCCTCCCGGAGGACAAGTCCTTCTGCCTTCACCGAGTGGTGCTGGGCGCACATTGTGATCAATAAATGAGGATTGGCCCTGGCCGGGTAGCTCAGTCGGTTAGAGCATTGTCCCAAAATGCCAAGGTTGTGGGTTCGATCCCTGGTCAGGGCACCTACAAGAATCAACCAATAATGAAGGCATCAATAAGTGGAACAAAAAATTGATGTTCCCCTCTCTCAAGTCAATCGATAAAAAAATTTAAACAAAAAAAAATCATCTTAAAAAATAAATAAAATGAAAATAAATGAGGATTGGCCGTTTGCTACGGTGACTTTTTAAGGTAACAGCAAAACTGGGTGTGCGTGCGTGTGTGCACACGGAAGGTCACAGACTTGTCCCGCAGTCTCTGCCCTCTTTGGCCTGGACCTTGGACCCTCCGAGCAGAAGGCGTGCGGGCCCTCGAGCCTCTGGGTCCTCCCTGCGGGCAGGACTCTCGTCTGGTCCCCGAAGCCCCAGTGGCCAAGCACAGCGCTTGGCTTGCACTCGGTCATTGGAGCCCTTGCCTGTAAAGGGCCACTGAGGCATCAGAGGCTGGACATGGCGGAGAGAAGGCCAGCGGGGCAGGACCCAGGAACCCACCTCCCCACCGAAGCGCAGCGATGGTGACCCCCGTCTCAAACTCCGATGCTGGGAGACGAGTGATACCTGTGGTCGTGGGAGCACCGGTAGAGGAATCCTCAGAGCAGGGTGCTTCCCCGCAAAGCACACCGCCCTTTCCAATGACCAGGCCGCTTCTGAGAACAGTTCGCCCTAACCTTGAATTCTCAGGCTTGCCTAGGAATGAAGTGGGGCGTATTTCTCGTAAAGACAAAGAGTCTAGGGAATGACCCATGCTGGTTGCTCACCCCAAGTCCCCAAGGGATCCCCATACCCCACAACAGGAGGCATGTGGCCTGTGGCCCCGGGTGGGACAGATGTAGCTTCCCTGTCAGGCGGGAGGTGGGGGGGACACCTGGTGCCAGGGCAGCTCATACAGCCTCGGCGGGAGCCTGGGGCACAGCCAGAGCGTTAGGAGCTCGGCCTGCCCATGGTGCACCCCAGCCCCATCTCCTCCTAACCACCGCCCCAGCCCCAGCCAGGCCTGTCTGCGCCCCCTGCCTCTGCACAGGCTCCCTAGGATGGCCACAGATGCCCAGAGAAGTAGCTGGGACCCGAAGAAGCAGGTGGCTGGGCAGCGGGTGACCGGAGAGGCCCCCAGTGCTATGTGGCCATCAGGTAACTGGAGGGAGACCCCTGAAGGCCCCTCCCAGCTACCGCCCTCGAGCCCAGGGTAGCGTCCACACCACAGTTGTCCAGGCCTAGGCCTCCACCCCGGTGGCCTAGCCTGAGCCGGCCCACCTGCTGCCCCAAAGGCACGGGACAGGAAGGCACATTCGCATCATCCTCTGCCGGCAGGTGCAGCTCGCCGTGCGTGCGCACAGGCCTCAGCTCTGAAGCAGGCCCCAGTGCCTCTGATTTAGTGTTCATCCGGCGCTTTTGCTCGCGTTGATTTTCTTTAGAAGCAGCCTTTTGTCCCGTGTGCTGAACGCTTTCCCTCCCACGGCTGATTGCCACAGCCTTTCAGACGGCAATTCTGTCAGCCCGGGAGACTCCGCTCGGCTTGTTTCTCCTCCGAGAAAACAACTGTTTTCCAATGGGAGCTGGTGCACGTGCTCTGCCCGGTCACGTGCCGAGGTGCGTCCGTGTGACTCTTTGCTCCCTCTGCAGTGATGTTTTCTCAGTGACCTTGGAAAAGCCAGCAGAGAGGGCAGGGAAGCGTGGGTCACAGGTGAGCACCCAGGGGCACGGGGCTCTGAGACCGTGCCCGCAAGGCCGTGACGCCTGCTTCCAGGAAGGCCACCAGGGGGCTGAGATGGCAGCCCGAGCCCAGCCAGTGTGCTCCCACAGCGGTCAGGGCAATTCTCGGGAACACAGGACGTCCTGATCGTGTTGCTCCGCATGTGCCTCCCTCCTCTGACCAACACAAAGTTGTTGGTTCCTGGGCCCTGAAGTGCGGCCAGGCAGGGACCAGGGTCACAGTCACTGGGAACGGGCACCAGGGCAAGCCTTGCCACCACATCTGGAAGGAGGGCAGGGCGGGACCCCAGAGGGTGGTGCTTACCTCAGCCCCACTCAGTGAGGCAGCACCTCCGCCTGACTGAGGCCCCAGGCTACACCTGGGCCTCTTCCTTCAGCTGCTCTGGTCGGTTAGCTTCCTTCAGGACTGACTGCAGGTCTGCGGTCCCAAGAGAGGCCACTTGCCTGAAAACTTCCTCCTCGGCTCCCAATCAGGTGACATGGGCCAGGACAGCACAGCATGTCAGAGTGAGGGAGACGGAGGCCAGGAAACCCCAGGCAAGGGTCCCGCTGGGATGTGATGTAAGGGTGGAAGGGGCAGGTGCGGGCAGTCTCTCCCAGCTCTTTGAAGGCTGTCACTTAAATGAGTATGAGAGCAGCTGAACTCATGCCCGGGGAAGGGCAACCCCAGAGGCACCTGGCCTTCTGTCTACCTGATCACATCCCAAGGGAACACAGAGCTGAAGGAAAACCTTGGCAGAGAAGGATCAGCCCAGGGGAGGGATCAGCCCAGGGGAAGGATCAGCCCAGGGGAAGGATCAGCCCAAGGGAAGGATCAGCCCAGGGGAAGGGTCAGCCCAGGGGAAGGGTCAGCCTAGGGGAAGGATCGGCCCAGGGGAGGGATCAGCCCAGGGGAGGATCAGCCCAGGGGAGGGATTGGCCCAGGGGAGGATCAGCCCTTGGAGGGTAGGGGCAGGGCAGTGAGTTGCTGTCTGGGTGCTCACCGCCTGGTTTCTAGCCAGTCCCTTCTAGACGTGGGTGTGACAGCCTCAGGTCAGGGTTCCGGCCCTGAGAGTAGGACGCACAGCAGGACGCTCTGTGTCTTCTGTCACAACACGTAGTACCCTCTTTTACTGCCCGCCTCGTCCTTGCTCACAGCCTTGCCTGTGGCTGCGGGAGGGGGCCGCTACCGAGCGTGGTTTCCATGGAGGTGACGACACCTCACTGTGCTCTGGATGCACATGGAAGCGCCGTGTGGAACACCCACGGCAGAGAGCAAGGACACCCCGCGGTCTGGGCTTCCGAGATGCCCAGGGGCTTTGTGCACAGAGACTTCACCGTTGTCTGCGCTGGAAACCATGGAGATGAGAGCGGCAGCATCTCTACTCAAGAAATGAGATTGATTGTGGAAGCGGAGAGCAGAGGGACACGTGGTGGCTTGGGGCAATTAGCGTGACCTGTGACGTCCTCGGTGGCCTCCCCTGCTCCACAGCGCTGTGTGGCCCTGGCCCTGCATCTCACCCCCCCATCACAAAGGACCACGTAAACATCCTCTCCTCCGTGGCAGGACGAGGGAGGGGCTGCGTTTCCCGTCACCAGGGGGCCCTTCTCCCTGGCTCACTCAGAGTGGGCCCTCACGGGAACTGTTGAATAAATGAGTCAGTAAGTAGAGGTGACCCCAAGTAGGACACTCAGGAAAGGCAGAGGACATGTGAGAACCAGACTCTCTCTGGGCAGTCTCCTGTCACAGCAAATGAACCACCCTCAACGCGTACCTGAGCACCCGAGCGCCTGCTGACCGCACTTTCTGCCTCACACGTGCCCGATTCACTGAGCCTCTCCAGCCTCCCGAGGCCCTGACGGCAGTTCAGCCCACCAGAGGCAGCATGCCAGCCTCGCCGTCTATGCCGGTCACGAGTCACCTCTCATCTCCTGCTGGGCAGCACTGCGGGTCATCTGAATGTGCTGTGTGCCCTGCTCTGCAGCCAGCTCCTGGAAGCCTGGACCGTGTCCCATTTCCCACATGCCCTTCCCAGGCCTGCACACAGGAACCCACACACTAAGCCTTCGGGATGGAAGCAGGCAGCCCCACCTGGGGACTTCAGGACACAGACGTCGTTTGCCCAGAAAACTCAGGGGACACAGCCTGGCAGGTCACAGGCAGGTCCCTGTCAGAGGGAGCAGAGAGTCCGAGTCTCACACAGGGCGCTGCACAAGTGGGCTGACAGCTGTTTCCGCTTCCGAACGTGACCATCAATAAAGGACCTCACAAGAGTAGACTCCACTCAAGTGAGTGCAGCTGGTACCCTACTTCGGTGCCACCCTGCACACTTGAACAAACTGCATTCCGTAAAATCAGCATGAGCAGCCCTGGCTGGCGTGGCTCAGTGGATTGAGCGCAGGCCTACAAACCAAAGGGTCACCGGTTGGATTCCCAGTCAGGGCACACGCCTGGGTTGGGCCAGGTCCCCAGTGAGGAGTGCATGAGAGGCAACCACACATTGATGTTTCTCTCCCTCCCTTTCTCTCTCCCTTCCCCTCTCTCTAAAAATAAATATTATTTTAAAATCAGCCTGAACCAATGAATGGCAGCCATGCACCCTGAGCCTGCGTCTTGCAGAGCGCGCTGCGTGGGAGCAAGATTTTCCGTTTTCATACAGCAATTTCTCGAGAAATAATTATATCCTAATTCTGACTCAGCGAAGCCTGAGTTTTGAGGTTATGATGGCTAATCACGACTAGTAACTCATTCAGTCTCCTGTGTCCATTCCTTCCTGGGCACAGGCTCACAGTCCCTCAACAGAGGGGACAAGAAGGGCAGCCTCAGCCTTCTGGTGAAGATGGGAAAATTTGGGGTGCCAGCTCTTCCCCAGAAACAGGGCGCCTGGAATGGTGATGCTGCTACAGCCATCTCTAAGGACCCCCTCACGGCCCCAAGCACAGCCCCAGGGCCCCACAGGAAGCCCTGCCTGACCCACAGGCCCTGGTTCCCCTGCTGCAGTCGGCACAGAAAGCAGGTGTGACAACACATTATTACAACACATTATTTTATTTTTTTAAAGGATTTTATTTATTTATTATTTTTAGAAAGAGGGGAAGGGAGGGAGAAAGAGAGGGAGAGAAACAGTGTGCGAGAGAAACATCTATGTGTAGTTGCCTCTCACACACCCCCTACTGGGGACCTGGCCCACAACCCAGGCACGTGTCCTGACTGAGAATCAAACCAGTGACCCTTTGGTTTTCAGGCTGGCACTCAATCCACTGAGCCACACCAGCCAGGGCCCGACACATTGTTTTTAAAAGGAGTTGTCAGGGCATCGCAAACTCCAGGGTCAAGGGAACTGGAAATGCCTGTGAGCCGGCGGGAGTGGGCAGCTCCATGGCCTCAGGGGCCTGCAGCCAGCGGACCTCCGCTCGAGGGGCATATCTGTGTTAGGTTAACCCTGAAACAGGGCACTCACCTCTCCTACAGATGGATTCGTACAGCAGGTGATTGGAATACGATTATTTGAGCGTCAGCTGTTAGATCACCTTTGTTACTAAATGTCTTCCTCCTCTTTATTCTTCCTTTGCTTTACCTCTCTTGTAAGAATACCAGTGCGTGGGCATGGCCTCTGCAGATTGTGATGGTGCGGACACTTCCCGCCCCTCCCTCTGGGGTGTCGGGACGTGTGGGAGAACACAGAGCTGGTCTGAAGGCCCCCCCCCACCACCAACTCGGGGCTGTCTGAGTGTCAAGACGACGGAGGGCACCATCTGTAAGTCCCGGGATGAGACGGGGAGGGGGCCTTGAGTCCACACCGACTTAAATCACTGAAAAACATGTTGAGAATGTGACAAAGAACAGGAAATGTTTGCAGTGGGATGGTCTGTCCACACACAGAAGTCGTTACTGACCACAAACAAGAAACGAGACAGCCGACAGTCTGCCCCAGAGGCCGTGAGCCGATGGGATGTGGGGTGCGGCCCAGAGTCACCCCTGCAGTGGACTCGCCGAGCAAGCACTGACCCAAGAGAACATCCTAGAAGCCAAGTGGGGGGACAGCCCTCAAAAGAACCTGCTCGCAGCTTCATGAGGGCCAAGCACAAAAGCACCGCAGACACCCTGGGGAATGTTCCAGAAGGAAGCAGACTGAGGGGCCCCTCAGCCCAGTCACATCAAACAGTCTGGATCTGTGTTTGCTGAGTCTCTCACGGGGGTGGACCCCCCCCCCCAGAAGCCCCGTGTGGAGGCACAGCACCAACTCTGTCTTCCCCCAAAAGGAGAGCATGAGAGAATCGGCCAGCTCGGAGAGAAAGCCAGGACAGACGGTGCTACTTTCCCTCTAAGTGTTGGCATCCGTCAGGTTCTCCAGAGAACCAGAACGCACACGTGCAGGAGGACCTCCGTTCTCCGACACCCGCCATTGTGAGCCGTTCGGTTTTCGACCAAGGCATTCACGGGTTCACTACCCCGGTTGTCCAGCAAAACTCTGGTGTTCTAGAAGCCCCTTCGTGCTCACACCTGTGTGATCGGTCACGCGTCTCAGGTGACAACAAAGGAGAGAAGCTGTGAGCGTGAGCGTGATTTGGTTTTGGAAGAAATAGCTTCTCCGACAGCCTCCTGGGATGAGTTAGGTTTGAGGACTGAGGCCCCACAGTGTGTGGGCAAGAGAGAGCGACTGACTTAGTCCCAGGCGGCCCCCCGTGCTCACGAAGGCCGGGAAGGTCGAACTCTGCCGCTCGATTCTGAAGGCGGCTGGAGAATTCCTTCTTGCTCAGGGGAAGTTGGCCTTCTGTTCTCTTGGGCCTTCACCTGATCAGATGCGGCCCACCATCGGGAGGCAGGGCAGGCTGCTCTCCTCCAAGTACATACACGTAAAGGTTAATCTCATCCCAAAGCACCCTCACAGAAACACCCAGAACAACGTTTACCCACACATCAGGGCACGGCGGCCCAGCCGGGTGCACATGCAAAGCTCAGCCGTGCAGTGGATCAGGGTGCTGTTGAGCAGCAAAACTGGAGGACAGCAGGGCCCTGTTTCCACCCTGCTGGGCCACGTCACCACATTGTAGTTCCATTACTTCACTGCCTTGCCTGAGCTTCCCAGCTGTCGCCCCACGTAAGTGCACTGAATGACACACAGCGGACATCTGGTCCCTGTCCCCACATTACTGTCGCAGTGTAAACGGAGGCAGTCTGGCTTCCTCACCCAGGTGTCTAGGCAACTAAGGGAAGCGGTTTCCCACAGCCTTAAACGGGCCTGATGAGCAGTGTTTGCATAGCACCGAGTGGGCCCCACAAGTTGTTCGCATAGCACCGAGTGGGCCCCATAAGGTGTTCGCATAGCACCGAGTGGGCCCCACAAGTTGTTCTCATAGCACCGAGTGGGCCCCATAAGTTGTTCTCATAGCACCGAGTGGGCCCCATAAGTTGTTCGCATAGCACCGAGTGGGCCCCATAAGTTGTTCGCATAGCACCGAGTGGGCCGCATGCACAGAATCCCACTGCGTCAGACAGCCAGTCTTAGCTCCCTGCCAACTTTGTTTCTCTGCGGTATGTAAGAGGCTAGGGGCTTCCCGCCACACCAGCAGCGTGCATGGCTCACCCACCCTCGAATAAAGGCATGTCAAGCATCTCCACGGCTCCGCGACTTTTCTCCGTCTGCCTGAGTCTCGAGTGAAGCTCCCCAGCTGTAACAGGCTGCAAGACACCTGCGTGTGACAACTAACACAGTGACCTGCAGGAGCACAAAGATGACACACAAGCAGAACCGACTGGCATGCAGCTGAAAACCCAGTGCCCGGTCTGTGGAGTCAACGCAAGTCTGAGTCACACCACGCTGGACAGGCTCACCTGGAGAGATGGGCGAACACAGAAAGCCACAGGGGCAGACGCAGATCCCAGCAGACGGGGAGGGAGCAGTGTTGTTGCGATGCCCCGGGGGAGCCGGACAGCACATCATTTATGGGTCATTCCGCAGACTCAGGACAGAGAGCGGGGGGAGCAGGGCACCCACGGTAAGGCTTAAAGCGGGCCCCTTGCTTCATAGGCAGCAAGCCGCACTCACCTGGGGAAACACTGCCCCCTGCCTGTGGTTTTCTGATCTACAGATGCAGCTGCCCCTGGACGTGTGCAACCCCGGACTCCGGCACCGGTGACAGAGACTGCTGAGGACAGCGGCTGACTTCCATGTGCCTCAGCTCCCCTGCACCTCCCCCAGCTCTGGCCGTAAGAACTCGAGATTTAAGGCAATGAACTGTTGCAGGAGGCAAAGAGGATTGCTTCAAAATAGTCTCCCACTGTCTTCAGGGCCGCTGTCCCCAGAGCACAGATGGCAGCGAACCCTTGGTCACGGTTCCAGTTTAACAGGAGGCGCAGATCCCTGGAGTTCTCACTGCCTGGACATGGGGACAGCGAGGCTGGCAGCCTGTGACGCACGCCCGGCAGACATCACGAGGCCTGAGTCACCGCCACTTCCCACTCTCAGGTAAAAAGAGGAGAAAAAAGTGTCATCACAAATCCAATTTGCCCTGATGTAAAAACACTGCTGAGGGATTGACTGCATTCCCACCTGCGACCCATCCCTGTGAGCAGCCTGCATCTCCCGGCTGGCAGGGACTCCCAGGTCTCAGTGCGTTCTCAGGGCCACCCTCTGGTGCATGGAGAGCTGTACTGTCACCTCGATGGGGACGGGGCAGCGTCCACAGAAGCCCCGGCCTGCATCAAGCCCTCTGGGGTTTGGAGCTTCCAGCACACTCTCGGTGCTCTGAGCTAAGCCTCGGTTCAAAGAGCCCCTGCCCCACAGCACCCACCCGCCCCACACAAATCTTCTCTTTCTCTGCTGGAACTGGGGCCCACAGGACAGGCTGGACAGAGGCTCACAAGTTAAGAAAGTTGGAGGGTGCTGGCCGTCAGCAGGATGTGATGATATCATCATCTCAGCTGCCACAGCACCAGCTGTTGGCACAGAACACGGACAGCCAGTGACTGGAGGCAGCGCCCACCTGCCCAGGAAGCTGGCCTGCTCCCTCAGCCTCATCTGCTCCTCTCTCAAAGGCACCTCAGGGTCGGCTTTGGTAGGAAGGGGGCCTGGCTTGTGTTTTTAAAGTGCAGATGCCCTCTGTGAGGCCAGGCTAGCTCCCTGTGCGCCTGAGCGAGCTGGTTAACGATCGACTCCTGTTGCTAGGTAACATGGCCAGGGTTACACCCTGCGGGGCAGCAGGGAGAATTCAGTGAGAACACGTGGCCCGTGAAATACCAGGACGTGCCTGTAGGCACTCGCTCTGTGCACGGTGGAGCACAGAGCACAGAAAGTGCTCGTGCGCTAGAACCCGCCTGCTCTGAACAGCACCCCTGTGCGGAACGACGGCCTGTCCCTCTGAGCCCCACGCAGAACAAACGAAGGAGAATAAGGAGTTCGGGGCCTCCGGTCAGGGGAGGTAGCTTTGCTTGGCGAAGGGAGCGACTTGAGGCATCTCCTGGTGGCCTGGAGGCCCAGCCCAGGGTCGCCTTCCTGCTCCACGCGGAAGCCAGGCCGAGGGGTGCGCGGCCGGTCTGCGTGCAGGAGGACAGGGCCCCCGGGCCCCTCATGAAGCCGTCCCTGAAGGCGGAGCTTCCCAAACACCTCAAGCCAATGAATGTTCTCCCTCTTCAAGGGTAGTGCCCGCTTTTCTGCTACTTATGACTGTAGGAGTCCGCAGCGACAAGCAGTGTGAACACGTGTCCATTTGCTCCAGGGACAGATCACAAATGTGGAAGGAAGATCTACACGTGCAAGTGGGCTCATTAAGTCACACATTCAAAGGGCAAAGGGCTCCTGGTCCAGCAACCCTCTCTCCTGGGCCTGCCTGGGGATACCCCATCCCTCCCGGGCCCCCCACATCTGTATGTGGCACCCCCACTGCACCCCACATCCTAGAACGGGCCCTAACCGCAGCAACGTGGAACCTCACCCATCAGCCTGCCCGCTGGCAGGAACTCCCAGCAAGCACCCTGGCCGATGCCCTCAGCTCTCTCCTGCTGGGGCCGTGTCTCTTCTGCTCGCGGACTCTTGGAGGGAAACCCTTCAGGTGGCATTCAGGGGTGTGACCAGTGGGGGCCCTGCCCCTGACTGTTGGGAACACGCAGTGACTGGCTGATGTTCCACTTCCAGCTGTTCTGATGAACGTGTCGCCTTTGGGCCCTTCGTCCCCTCAGCTCCAGTGGACATTAGTGAGCCCCTGCCCTGTCTAAGCAGCAGTGCAGGGCGCCATGGCCACACAAGGAGCTCTCCTCTCATGGGGGAGCCCGGACTGCACTTCGACCGTCGGAGAGCAGAGCCGGCAGTGAGTGGACCACCCTGGCTGGGCCAGCCGGGTCTCAGGGTGCTGTACCAACGGGCCCGTCGACTCTGCAGACCCTTTTCCACATCAAAAATGAATCGAAACAGTGGCCGCGTCATCTCTGCTCCGTGAAAAGAGGGCTGTGAGTGTGGGGAGGTCCACAGGCCCGAAGAGCTGGGGGCAAATCAGTTCAAGTCAGCGCAGCCTGCAGCCACAGCCGCCCGGAACTGCGCCCGCCTCCTGCTCCTCAAAGCCCAATCACATGAGCCTGGAGTGCTAACCCTGTCCTTTCGGTCTGGGGCGGCGGGGGGGAATGGACTTCCCATCAGAAACAAGACGCAGAGTCTCTGCATTGCTCATCGCCTGTCACGGGTCCTGCCCAGCACGGAAATCTCAGCTACCTCCGCCCCCACCTTCAGTGAGGGAGGCAGCTCGCCTGCAAACCGTGGCACAGACCTGCCAACTCACACCTGTGCTGCCCTGCCAACTGTTTCGGCCACACACCAGACCTCGCGGGCCACCGCTGCTTTCTCTTGCCATCTCCGTGTTTTCGGCCCTGGGCAGCGAGGAGCAGCGCCAATGTAGCTGAATTCTGGAAAACTACTTACGGCGCAGTTTTCAGTGGCCTCGCGACCTGGATTGAACTGTGTTTCTGGCCCAGGTTCACACAGCCGCCACAGACTGAGAAGACACACAGACAGGAGGACAGCTTGTGTGCTCTCCCGGCCAGGCGCTGCTCTGAGCCAGAGCCCCAGAGGACCCGGTGAGGGACCGTGGCTGCCGTGAGGATGGTGACCAAACAAACCTCGGTGCTGCCGTGCAGGGACCGCGGGACACGTGCGGGCTCAGTGCACAGTCCGGTGACACGCCACCAGGCTCTGGCCCGAGTCAGCACCACAGAGGGGAAAACGGATGGGGCTAAGGAACCTCTCTCACGACAGAGGGAAACAGAGTAAGAAAAGTTCCGAGTGCGACTTGCAGTTTTTACCCGGGTGAGAGCGGACGGTGCTGTCGCCGAGCCGGCGGAAGGGGCCTTGCAGGAAGGCAAAACAGCCCCTTGAATGAACTGTGGGCACCAGTGGGCCGGGTAGCTGCTGGCACGAGGGGCTCAGCTGTGACTTTACCGGAGGCTCTGCTTTCCCGCTGCAGCGCAGTGGAATCACCTGGATGTGGGCCGCTGCCTCCTCGGGCCACAGTAGAGCCTCAAGCCACACCTTGCTGACCCAGCTGGGGTCCCCAGGCCTCTTGCGGTGTCCCTGCTTCCCCCTATTATTAGGTCATGGAGTCCTTCCACTGTCTCCATGCTCCCCTCCACGTCTCATCCAAGGGGCTTCTCTCCCTGGATGCTCCGAGGCAAAGGGATGTACCCCACCAGCCCTCAGCACTGCCCTGCCACTGGCGGGGGCCCACCTGCCAACACACGTCTGTCCACTCCTCCCACAGCCCCCTCCCTGGACGCTCCTCGCTGCGCCCCTCGGACCTGCCCCCACAGCAGGTCTGAAAGGCCCCACATTCCCCTCCGCAGCCCACCACTGTGCCTCCTGTGTGAGTCCCTCAGCAAACGATCAGACCAGTATGATGAATACCTCAACTTTAAAAAATAATTGCTTTTAAAAACCCGGAAAGGTAGACTTAGGCAGACAGGTGTCGGAGGATGCCGCCCGGCCCTGCTCTCGATGACTCTCCAGGGCCAGAAATGGAGGCAGTTCAAATGCGAGGCTTTCTCAGAAGCTCCGGCAGGTCTGGGAATGATCACGCTGGAGCCTCAGCCTCCAGCCAGGTGTTTGCAAAACGATTCTAGAGAAACAATGGCAGCTGTAGAAATGACTCGGAGGCACAAGGGCTCCTCCACAGCGAGGTCGTCAGGGACATGAGCCAGTCTGGACCGGAGATAAAGCTCCTTGGTTGCCTTTTCCCAACAGCTGACACAGAGGTCGGAGCAGAGAGGCTAAGGCACTGTGGGCGGCAGGGACGTGGGAAACGTGGGGACAGAAGAGGACCGAGCACCACGGTGGCCTCCCGAGGGACAAGGCCCCAGTCCACATGGACGCGCCTCCCTCCTGAGAGGCTGCCCTCGGCCCCGCCCACCCCCAGGACAGTGCAGGGCTGAGTTCCTGCCTCTTGGAGAAAAGAGGCAAGAAAGGCACCACTTGGATCGACTCTGGATATGGTCACTTTATGACATTTATCTCTTAGCATCTTTGTCTTAGAAAACCACCTTGTAGGGGAGGACTTATTTTTAGGCATTGTCAAGTCCCCCCCCAACACCTCCCTGAGTGCTTCTGGGGACAAATCCCGCTGCGTCTGGTGTGAGGACGGCAACGTGCGCCCCACTGTCCCCACTTGGGGCGGGTCTCTGTCCCTGATTTCCGCCTCTCTGCACCACGCACTGCAGGTGCACCTCTCGCTCCATGGAGCTGGGTTCTGAGCTGATTTGAATGTCTCTCCCTTTTAAATGGACGCGGGAAGGCCGTCCGCACGTGTGCACGGGGCCCGGCACAAGTAACGCCCCTGCTTATCACACATTCTTCCATTTCAAACTCATCAGCATGTCATCCTGTAACATAGCAATAGCGCACGCAAGCACACCGTGTGACATTTTAGGTGAAATGTTCACATTAATACTGTAAGTTGTCACACCCATATTGTTACCCTACTCACCACACTCAAGCAGGCCTCACTTCCGCCGGAGCCTGTGTGTGCGGCTAACGAGTTTGGCCTCAGGTCTCTCCCGTCCTGTGGCCGCTGCTGTGGGTAGAGGTCTGCGCCCTGTGTCTGTTTGCTGCGCCCTCCCCGGGCTCTGCCAGACCCTCCGTGCTCAGGAGGGCTTGTGGTCTCACTCCCAAGGTTCACACGAGGTTAAGACTCTCTCCCGTGTGTGAGACCGGCGTCCCGAAAGAAGCAAATCACAGCAACAGAGCCAACATCAGACACTCTAGCCCCTGAAAACATCCCGGAGATGAAAGATTGGCATCTCCATGTTTGCAAGGACCCACTGGTTCCAGGAGAACGACCCAGAGTGGCCTCTGAGACACGTTCCAGTAGAGCCACAGGACTAACCTCCTGGCCCCTTTCACCCATCCCTTCTCCCTCCGTCTTCCCTCGCCTGGGGTGGGTGTGGGCGGCCTTCTCTGTCTCCCAGAAGTCTGTGGATGTGCTGCCAGGGCCGCCTGAAGCCCCAGGTGGCTGTAGCCGCACAGCTCGAACGTACCTGTTGAGAACCGAGCAGGTGGGGTCAAACCGTCAGTCTGTGTGTGTGATTCGGGAGGCAGAGTTCGCCGCGTTTAGCCAGCCCCTTCGGCCTGGCCAATAAAGCCGACTCGATTGCGCCGGTTTCACCTGAGGAGAGGAGCCTCCGAGATCTCCTTCCACGAGCCCCAGGTTGCCCGTTTTCTCATGCAGATAATCTGTAGCAGGTTCCTCTTTGGAGCAATTAGACATCACAGCCATTAGACAACCCAAAAGCACAAAGACAGGCAGCCACACGGGTCTGGCTTGTGGGTAGATGAGGGAGACTTGTGTCCTCACAAGACTGGTCCGCATTTTCACCCACGGGGCCTGTGAATGTGGCCTTGTTTGGAAACAGGGTCTTCGAAGAAGCCATTGGTGAAGACAAGGTCGTTGGGTGGGCCCTAATCCGGGCGACTGAGTCCAAAGAGGAAAGAGAGGAAGAGGCGGATACAGGGATAGACAGACAAGGGGAGGAGCCCCGGGGCCTGCAGGCAGAGACTGCAGAGACCTGTCCCGAGTCCGAGCACTTCCCGCCAGAAGCCACAGGGAGGAAGCTTTCTCCTCCTCCAGGCCTGCGGCCCACACCTGGCCCGGGCTCCCCGCTGTGGCCCCAGTTGGTGACCGTTTGTTGTGGCAACCCTGGGAGCCCATGAAAAGCCTCAGAGCGTCACCCTGCAGGGGAGTAAAGTTAGGATTTTCTCGGGTGAGAAACTTAGTGCTCGTGAATACCTTTATGCTACTGAAATCAGTTACACCGACTCATCAGCTAACAATAATTATAAATCAGGAAAAAGGAAACTTCGCTCCCAGGAGCTTCACACTCACCCAGTTCATGGCCGCCCCTCACCCGCAGCGGTGCGTGCCACGGCGTTGGCTGCCCACGGCCGGCCGGTCTGAGGCAGCGCGGTCGAAACTCAGCAGACGGAGACAACTCGCAGGCTGTAAGCTGCTCGCTGCTCTGAGCGGCGAGGCGAACCTGGCGTTGTCCTGCTGCAGCTTGCCCAGCGTCCGCCCACTGCGCGCGGGGCAGGAAGATGCTCGGAGAAGAAGAGCCCACGTTCACATCCCTCGTACCGCAGCGCGCTGTTGCCATTGTCCCACCGTCATATCGGTTATTGCTGGTCTCGGACGGTGCCTCAGCTATAGGTGTGTCTGTGTAGAAGCGGTACCCAGGGTGGGGCAAAGTAGGTTCCGACTTGTGAGGATGCAGAACGGTTTATTCTTGTAGTATGACTTCTTAATTATTGTGTGATTTTCTGCACGAACAACTGTAAGCCTACTTTTGCCCCACCCCATATAGATTTTGTTACTATCCACGTTTCGATGCATCCGCTGGGGGACTTGGAGTGTGTCCCCTATGGAGGAGGGGACACTAGTGTAATAGGGTTTTTTTGAAAGATAGGATTATTTTGAAAATAGGGTTGTTCTGCCCTGGCTGGTGTGGCTCCGTGGACTGAGTGCCGGCCTGTGAACCAAAGGGTCACTGGTTCAATTCCCAGCCAGGGCACATGCCTAGGTTGCGGGCCAGGTCCCCAGTAGGGGGCGCACAAGAGGCAACCACACATTGATGTTTCTCTTTCTCGTTCTACCTCCCTCTCTCTAAAAATCAATAAATAAAGTCTTAAAAAAATATGGTTGTTCTAAGGATTAAATAAATTAATATTTTAAAGTGCTTAGCATAACGCCTGGCAAATAGTGAATTCCATTTTAATCGTTTTTTAAAATTAATATCAGTATAACTTAGACAAACAGATGGGTCATATTTTAACCCACATAGGTAAAAACATCACAAAAAGGCAGAGACCAGGGAGAAACGAGGTTAAAGGGTGGTTTTAATGGAGCCTGGGACATTCACGTCCAAGACCGTTAGGTGTCCGCACCTCACAGACAATGTCCCAGGACAGTGGGGCGGGGGTGAGGGGGGGGGTGAGGGGGGAGCCGTGCAGGCAGCAGCTCACTTGAGCCTGGGCTCTCCCACCATTTGCAAGAAAAGCCACGCCACCCATGCATCAAAGGCAGGACACTCTGAAGCCTGGGCCCAGAGTGCTTCTAAGGACTGACTGACCGGTGGCCCAGGCTGCCTCCCAATAGAAAGGAAGGCAGACCTTTGTGAACTGACCGCAGGTCTAGTTTGTGGGGCAGCTCCCAGGCCTGGGCGGGAAGCCACCTGGCACTTCCCAACATACCCAGGTCCTCAGAAGAGATGCAGGCACCCTCAGAGCACCTGCCAGCACCTGGGCCCACGGAGGACACCCCTGCACCCACGCCAGGCCACGGAGGGAGACGCCGGCAGGAGAACCTGTTTTGTCAACCCTGAGGCAGGAGGTGGAGATGCCCCAGCTTGACAGCAGGGGTCCAGACGGCCCGAGCCAAGAAGGCAGCTCGCCCTGAGGGACAACGGCGAGTTCTCCCAAGTCCTGGCCATCTGCCAAACGCCTGGGTGCCTGCCTTGTCTTCCAAAGGTGACAAAGAGATAAATACAGGAGGAAAAAGAAAACGTGGCTTTATTCCATGTGTTACAAAAATCCACTCTCAGACGTGACGTGAAAAGCAAAACAGAAGGGGCTGAACGACGGACCACTGCGAGCACGAGGCTGCACTGTGTGGTGGTCTTTGCAAAAGCAGTGCTTTGTGGTGGCCTCCTGCTCTTCACACACGCACGCTTCCAGTGTGGGCCTCAGTGCCTGCCCTCGGGAGGCGGCGGGTAGAAGACAGGGCCGTCCTCGCAGATCTCCAGGCCCAGCAGCGCCCCCACCGGCCGCGCACGCCCCCTGCCGCCCCGGGGCTCCTGGAGCTCCCCGGGCTCTGTGCAGTTCCGCAGCTGCAGTTCCTTCGTGAAGCAGAGCTCGATCTGGCCGAGGGCCTGCACCTCCTCACTCTGAACATGAGAAGAGAGTCTGGTTAGAATTTGGGTCCGGGATCATCATCCCAGTTCCACAATCGCCATGGCTTTGAACTTGGACAAGAAGCGGCTCCCTGCCTAGGACCTGGGCTCCAGGAACAAGCCCCTCCTCCAACAGTGACCTGGGCCAGGGTCCCCACTGTTGCCAGGACTCCAGGTCCCCACCGGACGCTGCTGTCCCAGAAATTCACACAACTACAGGCGCAGGCGAACAACCATATACACTCTGTGCCCCGAGACGCTGGGGAGGAGGACTTCATGTGCAAACCGGCAAACCACGCCCTAACCCCGAGAGACTCAGTCTCTCTTGGCTGACAAAACTGGTCACAACTCATATGAATTGGACAGAACCACCAAGACCACAGAGTGAACATTCCCAGCTCAGAAATGTCCAACTGCAGTAGACCTCCCTCTACGGGGCCCTTGGGAGCAGGTGCATCCAGGGAAGGGGTAAGTCGTGGGAGAGCAGACCCTGTCTGCATGGAGCCAAAGAACAAGGTGAGCTCAACACACACGCACAGCGCGAGCCGTATTCACACCTCTGCACACGCACAGCGCGTGCCGTATTCACGCCGTGCGCGCGTGCACAGCGCGTGCCGTATTCACGCCGTACGCATGCACACAAGCAACTCCGCCCCTGGGAACTCCATGGTGAGCACAAAGGTGCCCGCAGAGGGGTACGTGTCCCCTCGATAAAGACAGGAAGGTCCACAAAAACAGCACTCTGACCTGCTTTGGTGGAAGACACTGGATTTTAGGTACGACTCCGTACAAGCTGGCAAGGGCGTCTTTGATATCTGAAATCTGGAATCAGGAAAGCGCATTAGAAATGAAACTCCCACGGAGAAAGTCTAGCAGCTCTCCAGTCAGACGTGACGCTGGCCCACCTCCTCACAAACACAGCTGACAGCGGTGTCCTCGCCGAGCGCCGCCCTGGCTGGCAGAGGGGGCAGGACGTGCTGGGAACAAGCCCCCGCCTGCTCCCCTACCCAGGGACAGGCCGTGGCCTCCACCCACCTGACCTTGGCCACACACTCTCTGCTCTCTGCCCTGCTCCCCCGGCTGCACCCAGGACCTGGGGTGTGGGTGCAGAAGCAGAAGGTGCCCTGATGGTCGGTCCGGCCGGCACTCACACACCAGGACCTGCCCCCGAATCACACACCGTGCTGGTTCCGGGATGCAACAAAGTGCCTGCAGCAGGGAGAGCTCCAGACACACTCATGGTCACTGCTGCCTTTGGTGCGATCAAAACCCAGTTCTGGGCAACACGCAGTGCATCCCCCTCAGCCGCAGGGGAGGGAGTCCAGACGACTCCTGATGTCCTTACTTTCTCGGGGCTCCCGAGAAGGGGGGTCAGGGGGCAGTGATCATCCGTCCCCAAGGTCACTGTCCCTCCCCTCCACACCCTCCGTGGGGGGAGGGACAGACCCAGCCTGACTCCACAGAGCAAGACCGAAGGGCCTTGGACGTCACACTCTGTCCAGCCGTGGTGCCCAAACCACAGAACTGTTATTGGTTGACTTTCAGCCTCGCTGTCCACACGTGTGACAGAACAAAACCACATCTGAGAGTCGGGTGTGCTCCTGTGATGAAAGAGCCACAAACTGACCCAGGGACAGGCCAGAGAGCGACCACCTCGGAGTCTGCGGTCGCATGGCCTCCCTGTGGGGCGGGCACTCAGGCACCGCCGAGGACCGGAGGGGCGGCTGTGGGCCGAGTCGGCTTTGCTCTTGTGCGTGCTTACCTGCCAGTGAGACCTGGTCACACTCAAGTCCCTACGGTTTTATCATCAAAATGAAAAATCATAGCATCATCATGAAAACAGGGACAAAGGCTGTTTCGTCCTCGAACAGAATGTTATGAAGCCGAATGCTTCCCAAACTGCCTAACCCACCTGCCCGGTCTGCACCCAAACAGGCTTCTGACCGTCGGTGTAAGCAGCCTGCCTCGCAATGACTGCCCACAGGGAGACATGACGGAAACAGAACCTTTCCAGAAGCTCAGCAGTGATGCCGGGAGGCAGACCGTCCAGCCGCGCTGAAGCCGAGGGTACCCCCAGCCTGGCCCTTCAACCTGCCAGGTGTCCCCAGGTTGGAAGAGACGCGTTTGACCAGAAGCTCGAAGCAGACTGACCTGGTAGTAATTGCCAGACGGCCGGATTCCCAGCTTCTGGAGCATGCTAAGAGTTAAAGAGAGGGGAACAAGTTAGCTGCAGGACGAAGGCCCACTTTCCTTTCTCATTCTTCCCAAACATCACGTGTCGGAGTAGAGATTAGGATGCTCTCAAAGGTGATTGCTTTCCCTCCTGCTTACAAGGACAGCAAGCGACTGAGGCGGCCCCCGCACCCACCGCTGTGGGTCTGGGCCTCCCTCTGCTCCGGATGCTGTCCGTGGGGTCCAGGCACCTCCCCACCCAGTCACCTCGCCTGTTCTGAAAGACAGTACGTAGTCAATTTGGGATTCGAGACTTGTCCTTGGAGGCCATGCTTGGCCAGATCGTTAACCACATCTAACACCTACAGGCTTCAAGCCCTTCCTGCAGCCTGTGGTTTTAAGCAGCTCCAGCAAACCCTCCCAAAGTACCGTGTGATGAGCTTACTTTGTGGAGGCAGAATAAAAACTCTCACACTAATAGTGCCCCCCCAAACCCTCTAGACCCTCACGCGTCTCTGGATCGCCTGGGTGGGAGCCATGCAGAGCGGACAAGGGGACGGTGTGTCGGCTGAGCAGGGCGCACCTCTTCAGCCATGATTTCCGACAAAGGGGCCCTGTGCTGACAAGCCAGCCTCTCTCAGGTCTGGTCTCCGGGCTGCGATGCCCTGGAGCATGCGGGGCGGTGGGAGCAGGGTGGTCTGGCCAAGGTCCTCGGAGCCCAGGAAACGAACGGGCCCCCTGCCTGCCCTGGGCTGTCTGTCCGTGTAGGAGAAAGGCCAGACTTCAAAGACTCCGTGGCCCAAATGCAGCATTTCTCAAACGTATATATTTACTACGGGTGGCGGTGATCGTGTGGTGACTATGTTGGGTAGACAGGTCGTTAGAAAGTTAGCCTGTTTCTTTCTGCTCTACTTCGAGAGACAAAGAAAAATCACCGCCTGCCGTCCTGCTGGGCCGTGCTGGCGGGAGCCGCCTGGTTCAGGTCACCAGGAACTCAGGCGAGGAGGGGAACTGCCGGGGGTGGTGTGCGGCCCCCACGCATGTCCGGTGTCCTGCAGAGTTCAGTTTGGCGTTAACCACCCCCCACCCCCGGCCCAGCTTGTCGCTTCAAGATGTCCTGCGTTTTTTCAGGTTTGCCACTTTTGTATTATAGAGTGAATTAAAAACACTTCTAGCATCTGGGGTTCGACGGGCTTGCCTCGGAGAGAAAGGTACTCTGTGTAATGGTTTACAGCACAGAGGACAGTGCAGGGACGTTAAGGTCTGCGGTGCTAATTCTAAGGCCTGACGAGCAGGTTGGGTGCAGCCCCCAGTGGGGCGCGTTGGGGATGGTTTCTGAGAATTCCCCAGCTCGTGATTGGAGACCTGTCGCGCTGCCCCAGGACCACGGTGAAGGGCAGGCTGGGGCCGGATCCCAGGGCCTGGGGGCTTCCCGGGGCTGCGGGCCTGGCCCATTGCTCTCCCCACTACTCTGGGGGCATCGCAGCAAAGACCCAGAGGTCACCGATGACCAGTCTGAGGAGAACTGTCAGTTCACCTTCATCAGACATCGAGGCTGGACGAGGAACGCCCCGGTCGGTGCCGCTTTCCGTGGGCCGATGCGCCGTGCAATGACATCCCCGCCCAGAGAGGCGGCCCAAGTCCCTGTGTCCACTCTGCGTGGCCGGGACCCAGAGTGACGTGGAGAGGCCTGGCAGGAGATGCCAGTATCAGCTAGAACAGTGGCACTGGCTGTTCAGCAGGGCCCACGGCACTGGAGGAGGGTGGCTGCCCAGGCTGAGTGGTTCCAGGCTCACCCAGGGACAGGGACGTCACACCTGAGAGTCGGGTGCAAAGGGGAGGCTGCCTGTGCGGAGCCACCAGGCGCAGCGCCTACCTGTTCAGGGTGAGCCCCTTGTACAGGTCCAGGCCCTTGCCAAAGTACTTCTGCTGGGAGTTCAGGGCGTCCAGCTGCGCGACGCAGGTCCCGTGCTTCTCCCACTCGTGCTTCCTGCAGGGTCGCAGGGCATCCCCAGTTAAAAGGGCACGGAGCTGCTGGGGTGGCTCTGTGGGGTGAGCTCTGGCATGCGAACCATCGCCAGTTCGATTCCCGGTCAGGGCACAGGCCTGGGCTGCGGGCCAGGTCCCCACTAGGGGGCGTGCGAGAGGCAACCTTGTATCTCACACACACTGATGTTTCTCTCCCTTCCCCTTCCTCTTTCTCGAAAAAAAAGTCCTGGAGCTGAGTCATAATGAAAAGCCTCACAGAGTCCCCTCCTCGCAACCTCTCAGCACAGAAGGTCCCGGACTGTGGGCGGGGTGTCTCTCTCACAGAACACAGCACATCAAAATCCTCATCTGCAGCACAGGCAATGGTCACATCGCTTGGAACTGGACATTCTCATTTAACACGAAGTTGTCCAATCAGAAGTGACCATCCTGCAGCCCTCTCTCCTTCCCCCACCCCTAAGCAGGGCACAAGAGCAGAGGTTGGGGGGGCCCTTCCGTGACAGCCTAGGCCGCCTCAGGGACCGACCGCTGAGGCCCAGGGACAACTTCCCCAGGGAGGCTGCATGGCCACACTGGGCCTGGCCAGCTGTGGTTCCCTTTCTGACAAGAATCAAGAGCAGAGGGTTGTGTACATGGTATGTCCCAATATGGCTGATTTACTGAGAGGGTTAATCTTAGGGAAAGATCTTGAGCCCCTGGTAATAATACCAAGGCCGTCTGCTCTGCATGCTTGATTCTTATCTGGCATTAAATGGAACAGTTTTCTGACAGCAGCCTCTCCCTGCTGACAACAGGCCGGGTGGCGAGGCCCAGGGACACCTCTGGACCCCCAGCAGTAAAGGTGGTTGGGCAGCTGGGGCCCACGTGCGGCAAACGGGCAGACAGGAATTATGTGGGTGGCCTCCACACCTGTCCTCTTGTACTGAGGAGCTCTGGAGAGCATAAATATTAATTAGTGGGTGATGTCTGCCTTTGTCACAGCACAAAAAGTTTTAAGCATGAAACCGAACTACCCAGCTGGAAAAGGAAGTTACTTTGCCTTTATCCAGCACGAAAATAAGGGCACACTTGAGCCAGCCCACAGGAGACCTTCTTCATATGGCTGTGGATTTAGTTTTTACGCCATGTGGCAGAAATGTGACTGACTCCGTCATGAAACATTGTTACAACTGGACGTGTTACACTTTATATACTTAGTTAGGGTAGCAGTTAGTGCTGTGAAGCGCTGTAACTGTTGCCTGTTTCTGTTCCTTACGCAGGACCCACTTGAAACCCTCTGCTACCAGGCAGGCCGCGCAGACTGAGTACTAGAGCCTTGAACCACCCACCCCCGCCCCGCCCTGCGTGCTTCTCCTCTGTGTCGGGGGGGATGACTTCAACCCACAGACCTGGGACCCACGGGCCCTAACCCATCTTCCTGCCCAGCCCCCAAACGGACTCTCGCACTGAACACTAGTGACCGGGACCACAGACACCCTGGTCGTTCCATTTTGTTTCCAAAAGCTTTTCTCTAAAATTCACTCTTTTCCTGAAAATGCTACAAAAAAATATTCTAGGTTAAGTTAACCTTTTTGGACAAAATCTGACCAGTGGTAACCTGAATTGTAAATTGGCACATTGGAGTGAGATGGAGAAAATGAAGAATTATCTTCAGCTAATAAAAATATTTAAAAAAAAGAATGACAACAAACTCACAATTATTAACAACTGAACCTAAAACAGAAACAAAAACAAACTAAGCAAACAACTAGAACAGGAATAGAATTACAGAAATGGAGATCACAC